>SNQJ01S0125191.1:16961-31982 GCA_010110895.2 Picea sitchensis | reverse complement strand
ATATGTAAATGTTTAATGAAATTTTGTTGTTTCATGTTTATTTTTACAAAATTGTTGACATGTATCATAATTGTGAAGCACACATCTAGTATTTATGCTATTAGTTTTAATTGTCTAAACCAATGTTACCAACATCGACAACAGCAAAATATCGTCGAGGGTTCGAAAACGAAAATATCAGCAACATCGGGGAAAATATCGGAAAATGTCGTAAGAACGAAAAAAAAAAATACAAAAATATTCAATTTTTTTCAATTTTTTAAATATCTAAAGCATCAACAACATCAAATAAATGCATTTCCACGTAATTATGAAAAGAGAATTGATATATAAGATGTATAAGATGGCTAGTAAACTCGAATACATCACAGTCTACAACTCAACACTGAATCATGTCCTGAGTCTAAAGCCTCAAAATATTATCAAAAAATATAATAAGTGACAAATGTATCTAATCATCACGAGTCATCTACAATGAAATCAAATAAATTCTAATGATTCCCTCTGCTCCTTCTACGAGAAAAGGTGATAGCTTTACCTCCAGAGGAAGAAGCCCCTAGGGCTAGCACTGGACTCTGACGTCCTGTAGAAGAAGCATGAGCTAGACTCTGGTGTCCTCTATTGGTGTTATTGCCAACTACAACTCCCTCTGTCGGAGTTCATAAAGATGGTGGTTGACTCTACTCTGTAAGATCCTCCTCCTCTGCTACTGCCCCCTCTACCTCCTCCTTTATCCAATCAGGCATCGATTCCAAGATAGGCCTCTTAGACTCAACCCTACTCATCTTTGGTTGAAGGAAAACTTGCCTCTTTCTCCTTTGCTCTCCAAACCCCACACTTCACTAGCAAAATGACAGAAAAAAAAAAGTCAAATTTGGACTTTATTTCCGGCGATGTCTGTGTTCCTGAGATATTTTCGAAAATAGCACGATATTATCGGCAGAGGTAAATAGCGTGTTATTTTTGGCGATAATATCGCCAAGACCAATTTTGGCGATATTATCGCCAACATCGCAATAATATCACGATGTTGGTAACATAGGTCTAAACCTTTTAGAAGAAAAGTGTACAGTGCACTACTACACTACATATACACATTGGGCTCTATGCACAAAATGAAAAATATAGTTTAATTATTTTAAGACCTTCAAGTCATACATTTGACATAATGTCATGATTTTGCTAATTTCAATAATTTGAAAAAGATTTGAAGTATCATTAAAAAAATTGCAAATATATCATTTGACTAGTATAGTTTGTTCTCTACAACAATATATATTTTTAATGGAAAACTACCATCATTAAGCTTTTAAACCCCTGCAAGTGCATTGACATAACATTGTATTTTGTAAGAAAAAATCTGTATCTAAAATAGGCAAACTGCAGCATCAGACACCAAATGGTTGGTTAAATTTCCATGATAGAAATAATAAGTTATAGAAATGATTATTGAATCACTTTTGTCAATCCCAAGTTCTGGGCATGAGAAACAATTCAGTGACCTGGAATACAAAAACCAGTAATGCCATACTGCACAAAGGAGGTGAAAAGAGGAAATCTACGTGCGCTGACCTAGTAACATTTGCAAATGGATTTTTCCATGATTAATAAATCCATATTCAAAATAGGAAAAAATAAATAAAATAGCCCAGGCACAGCCCGATACAATAGACATGGGCATATATAATGAATACTTGGGATTAGTAATAATATCTACAAATTCAATAGTCCAGTCCTAAGTTGTTCCATTTTCAGTCCTCTCTTGTTATCCTCAAAAAGCTAATCTGCTGTCATCAAGTATATGGATGCTCTAACTTAAGAAACTCTCAAACAGCTTTTGCTAGTAACTCAGCAGCTCCAATATAGCTATGAGGAGTCAGCTGTAAAAGCCCGTCTTTAGCTTCTTTTGGCATATCTAGACTTTCAATGAACTCCCGCATGCTTTCTCTTGTTACTGCACGACCACGAGTGAACTCCTTCAATTTTTCATAAGGCTCTGGAATTCCATGCTTGCGCATCACCTGCAAAGGACACAAGAATAAGTCCAACTATGCCTCAGGTATTCATAAAGTTAACCAAAGAAAAAAAGTTAAAACTCAATTAAGGCATCAATTCCCATTACAACATATATACGATAAACTAAGATGTGACAGCCATCCAAATTTGGATTTCACTAAAGAGGATACTACGTGAATACTAAAACTTAAATGTGCAAATTTGTTTGCTGGACAACAAAAAAAGCCGAAAAGTTTGTTGAAGGGTACGAATTAAAAAAAATCATTTGTCATGCTCAGCAATTACAGATAATTTAAGTCTTTTTACTTTTATTCTCTAAATTTATCATACGAATAACAACTCAGAAATGTGGGCGATACAACCAGTGAGCTGAGATTGATTGAAGAAAGAATCTATAATACACATAGTCTCCCATCTTTAAGACAATTCAATAACAAGCAATTTGGAACACACTTACAACTACAAAAGCTACACTTTCCAAAACTGAAACACGGACAAAAGGGAAACAAGAGATTAACAATGAGCATGTTTTTGGTGTTGGAATCCTTTAACCTAACTATTTATGCTTCCTCAGTTTAGATTGAAAATCTTGTATTTGCATCCAAGGGTTGTAATTAAGTCGCCTAATGTAAGAAATAACATGTAGAAGAAGAAATGAAAAGCACAACATGTTTCTGTATTATGCTTGTGAAGTCGTACTGTAGAAGTTAATGTACATATAACAGGAAAAAAGCTTCGGAAAAACGATACATAGATAGTCTTAACTTCATCGTTACTGGCTGTGATCTAGTTATTGGTTACTAGTTGCATCCCATAAACACCCCAGACTTGGAGGCTTCACTGGGAATATCCCCTACTATCCAATGTACATCCCTAGTACTAGGGGAATTCACTAGGGATGTCCCCTGCAAAAAATGGGAAACTCCTAGTTCTTGGGAGTACCCTATGAAGATGCATAGAAACATATAAAACAAATACTGATTTTTTTCTTTAATGCAAGATGGGGGGGGTCCCACCACAATCACCATGCCTTTTCTTACCCTAAGTCCCCTAGTTCGAGTTCGAGTTCGAGTTCGGCAACCTCGAAGTTTGACAAAATTTTGCAGTGAAATTTTTGGTAATACAATTCACCATAAAGTTCGACAAACTATAAAATTTGAAAATTAAAAAATATATGTAATAAAATTTAGTACACTCATTAAACACATGATAGAAATGAAAGTAGCATGTTAACATCATTAAACATATATTTCAAAAACACTACATCTTGTTTAAAATTTAAAAACACGTCCATGAAACATAGCATTAAATTTTTTTACAAAACTGAGCATCCAAAAAGAAAACTAGAATGGAAATACAAGTTTTATTCTTGATGTTTACATGGCCAATTTTTTACATCAAAAAGCTCTATATCATCAGGAGCACTCGGGGCAATGAAGCCACTAGAAGCATGATCACCACTAGATTCAGGACTACTCTATCACTCAATGTCAAGATCATCATCATCTCATGATGCATTTGGAATACAGTTAAACCATGGAGTAGAAGAATTGGATGTCTTCAGCCACATTTTTTAAAGCAACTACAAGTTACTACGAACATAAACAAAATCTTCTGATTTTCCACATAACAATCTATTTGTTTTCTTGGAATGAATCTGGTCGAAAGCACTCCAATTCCTTTCACACACTAATGCTCTTGATCCCTAGCTCAAGACATGAATTGCAAAACATTGCAATTTTGGGGCCCTCGATCCATACATATCCCACCATACTGCAATTGTACTTTCCACCCTATCATACTTTGTTACTTTGGTTACAAATATCCCTTCTTCTAACCTATATGCCCTAAGCTAGGATCTAATCAAAGCTGCAATTAATGGATATGGATTTAACCTGTCAATAGCATCATAAAGTCCACTCATGACTTCTTCATCTTGATGTCTTGATACCCCAAACAATCTTGGGTCCAAATAGCACGTTGTTGCATGTTTAGGGCTATGCATCATCTTCCATCTTCAATCAACTACCTCTCATATCTCCGGATAATCAGCTTCCATATCATCAAAAACACTTGCAATGGATTCCTTGCAATGGTCCATGCCCTTGTAAACAAAACTCATACAAGGCCTATGACCATCAACCATGCAGAGCACATCAACAATTGGGCATGTTAGGGACCTAACTTCCCTAACCCCTCACGTAGGTAGAATAGTATAATTCCATGTAATAAAGGCCAATATTAATGAGACTTAGCAATAAGGAAGAATAAGTCAAATGTAAGAAGACCTAATAGAAGCTTTTGTTTCTAGAAGGATCTTCCTCTAGATTGTTCTTTTGGATAGATAGATTTAGTATAAATAGGAGTAGAGGGTATGAGAAATGTTGTCTTGGATATTATTGTAATAGAGCTCTGCTCTGTTGGAGGTTGCCACCTCGAAGTGGCAAGTGAACATTGCTATCATTAATCAAGGTGCTCTTTCTGGTGTTATTCTGGTATTATTTTGGTATTGTTCTGGTTATATCATTGTTGTTCTGCCATTTCTAGCTAAAATATTTATGTTCTGTATACTATTTTATATCTGGAATACTACAGGGCCACACATTTAAAAAAAAAATCACCATTTTTCCAAAAGCAATTGCCTAGCATTATTTCTTCCACATTCTTTCCCTTTGATTCTTTTGAAAGGTGAGATCTCTCCCACTCAATATTGCAGAAAATAGCTTTTAGGCTTGTTTTTTCTTCAACAACTCTTTCTAGAGTAATGTAAAATGTGGCAAACATTGATCACAAGGACTCAACAACTCTCTAGTTGCATTTTTCATTTATATGCCTAATGTGAGATGATGGTTAATGACAAAGTTTACAGTTGTTCTTCTCTTCAGATTGTCTCATCAACCTATGGAATTTTGGCTAAATCGCACATAAATCCAAGCAATGAGCTGCACAAGAGGTCCAATAAATGGTTTTATACTTCTCCATAATCATCTTCTCTGGACCGACACAATTTGAGACATTATCGATGAGAACTTGGACAATATTTTCCTTCCCAATCTCTAGAATTGTTTCATCCCAAATTCTGAAAATATATTCTATTGTCTTCACTTGATCCATTACATTAATTTCCTTAAAAAAATACCCCTTGAGGGAAATAAACAAGCACATTAATCAATGGTCAATGAAATAAATTTGAACAACCATCACCTGAAATGGTGCAACCTACAAACTTCCAAGACTATTTAATAACAACCAACCTCTCTATCACTCTTTCCTTCGTTTTCTTTAGTAGAGTGGTCCTTAAAGTCTTAGATCCAAGAGGAACATACCCCTTGCCAAAATCAATATGTTTTTTTAATGCATTTTTAAAATACGGGTTTCTGACCATGTTAAATGGAATTGCAAATGCATAAAAAAATTCAGCAATAGCATCATTGACTTATTGCTTCTCCACAAGTTTCCAAAATGCATTTAATGTCGATGATCCACTTGTTTTTGTTGGGGTGGAACTTGAGCCACTGATGGTTGAGGTGAAAATGGGAATGCCAAGTGAAGAAGACATGATGATCTCCCTCTGGATTTGTTGCCTCTTCATTTCCTTTTTCCCCTTTCTGTGTTTGATTTGTCAGTCTTTTTGCGTTGCATCTTTCTACTCTTAGATATTTTTGGGCATCCTTCAACACCACCTCCATTTCCATTAGTGATACTAAGGAGGTGGTCCACTACTCTTGTTAAGGAACCAGTAAACTTTTTCCCACATAACTAACAGATAAAATTTGGCCCTTCCTTCTTGACATATTTCCATGCTTCAACAATTGATTTTTGAGGTGCCATTAATTAAGTTTCTGTATTTTTAATTTTTTTGTTTGCAGTAGTTAGATTTTAGAATTAAACATCAACCACATCCAATTGCAAATGCCAAAGACTATTAGACTGGTACTCTGAAAACTAAGACAAATTTACAAACTTAAAAAGAAAAATAAAAATGCACATGAAGCTCAAAGCCTGATTGTGCTCTGCAGCTCTGCTCACTGTTGTAGGCTGTGGGTTCGCTCTGCTCACTGTTGTAGGTTCGCTCTGCTTGATGTTGTAGGTTGTGGGTTCGCTCTGCTCACTATGTGGTCTGTTTCCTGGAATTTGATGTCTAAGCAAACCCTAGTCAAAAACTAGTCTTCAAACCTGTAAGTTGTAGCCTGTGGCTAGCTCAAACTTCAAAAGCCAATTGTGGGCAGCAAGCAGGCATTCAAACTGCTGAAGCTTTAAATCCTTAATGGAGAAGGTCGAAGCCTAAGAGAGGTCTAGAAGATCACCACTGCAAGTCTACAACTTCTATATCTAATTGTTTGAAGACTGAAGTTGCTCCAAAGCTTGACCTTGGTCCTGTTATCGCACAATTTGTACTTTGATTGAAGGAAAAGTTAATGGAAAGCAAATTGGCGTAACTGGAGACTATCCTATCACTGTCACCTCAATAGGATGCCTCTTTCTGCTTAGGGTTGAAGGCCAAGGGGAAACGTCCCCGGTGACCTAGGGGTTTGAGAAGGCAAGGTCAAGAAGTCTATGAAAAGGTCCCCTCTCACAAGTCACCACTGATCAGAAAGTCTCGGGGTTTTAACCAATGAAGTAGTAAGATATCAAGATGTACCTGCCGGGAACAAAGCAACAAGAAAATATCTTTCGCAAGTACAACTTGCTGTTAGCACTTTATAAAACCACAGACTTTCTCAATAAAAGCAATCGGCTGATATAATGGTGAAGTAAACAGAAATTTATAGCAGCAATATTTATAAGACAATACTTCACAATAAGTGCCTTGAAATAGCTTCAAAATGACCAAGAATAATCAATCATTTAACATCATAATACTAGCATTTATCATAAGCAAGTAAGGCAATGCATTAATCAACTTTTTCAATTGCTTTTAGAAGCTTTTAGAAGGCTATAGCTTACTTTAGTAACAGCAGCAATAAAGTTAGTAGGTTAGGCTATTCTAATGTTAGAAGTGGTCAGTAGAAAGCTTAGGGTGTAGGTTTTGATGGTTGTTTAGGTCAATCACTCAATAGGAAGTCTTAGATTAGTGCTTTTAGGGCAAAGGGAGTCTATTAGGTGGCAGCAAATGTTGAAGGTAAAGGATGATAGTAGGAGAGCCAAAGACAAGAGAGATTGAAAGTTGAAGTGTTGGTAAGCCAAGGCTTCAACTACCAAACCCTAAGGGGAAAATAACTACTAAGGTGTAGGTAACCCTAGGCCTTAGTAAATTTTCCTCCCTCTTTAACTCAATGATGAAGCAAATGACGGCTAAGATGAAGCAATGAGTGTTAGGGTGTTGCAATAGCTTCAAGTAAATTGGCTTCTTGGCAAAATCTAGTAGGTAAAAGCTTTTAAAGCTAGGACAATAACATGTGCTAGGCTTCCTAGGGTTTCAAGCAAGCAATTTCATAATCTTAATGTAAATGCAAGATAAACATAACCATAACCATTCAATGAAGAAGAATTGCAGAAATTTCACTTACATTCATTAAGAATCATCAAGCATAAATCCTAGTTGAACACTTCCACCAAGAAAATTGTCAAAATAGTCCAAGATTAGCCTCCTCCAACAAGTGCACACTAAATTTCAGCCAAGAAACCCTAATTAGGGCACAAATTTCAGACGTCACTTAAGTGTGAGTGAAAGATGATGAATAATACAAGGGTAAAAACCCTTATTTATACAATATCAATGACCTGAATTAGGTCAAAAAGGCCGACATGGCCAGTTACATGTAATATCCAATTTTTACACTAAATGGCATAATGAAACCCTAAATCAAGTTGAAAGGATGGCGTCATACCCTTTTAGGGTGACGTTGTAGATTTTATGAGGTCCTATGAGGCTGTCATCTAAGGTCTATCCGTAAACTTAGTATGGCTCTAAGTTTCAACTGTGTGGTTGTCTTCTCTTGTTATTTTTAGGACAACAAACATTCACCAAACTTTTTGCTCAATATTTGATGGTTAAGAGCTCTTTTAAGGTGCCCTTGCAAGTGTTTTCTTTACTCAATGTTAGCACATGCAATATACATTAAAACACATAACACTACCTCTAGATCTTGAACTTTAAAATGTTGATCTACACTTCTAAGCATGCATAAATTTGACACATAGATTTTTGGTCAACATGACCCTAGAAAAACCCATGGGGAAAACCAGTTTGGAGCAGATATATATAGAAGGCCTCAAAGCAAAATGTACAACACAGGAAACATAAACAAGTGAACATGGTACAAGCCTTGTGAAGTAAGGCGCCCCTTGCCTTAGTGAGCCTTTCTTCCTCTTGTTTGCTTGTCTTTATCCTGATCCTTTGCTTTGAGCTTGCCTTTAACACTAAGATGCCATGATCCTTTACCCACTTGAATGCTTGAATGACCCTTGCCTTTTCCCTTGAAGCTTGCGCCCTCTCTCTCAAAGTGCGCCCTCCTCCAAGATGTGGTGTGCCCTCTCCTCTAGCAAATGTCTCCCACTACATGCGCCCTTAGTGCTCCTCACTAAGCCTCCCTCTCAAATGATGCACACACCCCCACACAACTCTCTCATGCAAATGGGTGTGCCTCTCCTCAAGGAATGCGCCAATGCTCCTCTAAGTGCGCCCTCAACCAAAGAATGCACCCTCACTCAAGTGTGAACCTCCTCCTCCATGGAAGCTCCTCCTCCAAGCTATGGCGCCCTCTCCTCACTCAATGGGCAAACCCTCATGCAAGTGCGCCCCTATTTCCTCAAGAAGTGTGCCCTTGCTCTCCTCCTCTTCTCCTCTCCTCTCAAGTGAAGAAATGAGCTCATAAATGCACTATACCCTCCTTTGGCCAAGCCCTAAAAGATCAATGGCCTAGATCTAATCTAGCCAAGTCTAATCAATGGGTGAGATCTAATCCAAAAATCTCACTAAGGAAACCCACTTTCCTTAGTTGTTTTATGTCTATTAGGCCTTCTTAGGGCAACGTTGGCCTCCATGAGAAAAACGTTAGGCCTCCTTGGGCCCTGGATCCTGCCACATGTGCCACTTGGCACACAACTGCCTCCAAAGTGTCCAAAACGCCGGGTGATGTCATAGGTAACATGGGTGACATCATGGGCCTTCCAAGGCCTACATCATGGTGAGAAGGGCAAGAACCCCCTGGGTCCAGGCCTTCCAGGCTGTCCCTGGTCGAACTTCCTCCTCTCTCTCCGGTGCAAACCTCTGATCTATCTCTGCCCCTGGTTGGGGTCAAAACATCCATCTGGTGGGCTTTTATCCCTATGGAGGTCCGAACTAATCATCTCCCCATGTGTACCTGTCCATCGGGTGTGGCCCTGCAACATCAACAAGTACGCCCTCCTTGGGCTCATAAGTCATAGGGATCATAGCAATGTCAATCACATCTAATAGTCATGTTATTTAAACATGTGCATGAAACCCCTTTTCCCAGACAAGTGCTCAAAGACGTTATGCTATTCTACAAGCTAGGTTTGGAGGGGACGCTAGGATGTCCTATTGGGCTAGTGCTCATTGGATGTGGGATGTTTCTAGGTGAAGACAAATCCAAGCCATGTAAGTGGGTGAGGTGGTAAGGGATGTCTGAGCAATGGGTACAGTGGTGACAGGGAAATGTATGGCTTACCTGTGGGTGCCTCTGAAGAGGGTGAACTACACCTTGTCATGGATGCAAAAGTTTCCAAGCCCATTCATGCCTTTTATCTTTTATCTTATTGTTTTTTCTTTCAAGAGACTAGTTGGGGGACATTGCCCTGGGGGACACTGCCCTGGCGTGGTGACAATGTTACCCACAAGCATTTCACGGAAATGAGAAGGCTGGCTTGTGATGAGGGCCCCTTTCTCTTGGCTATGTCACCAAGAGCCACTACCCTGGTGCGGTGACCAGCTAAATGGTAGTGTCATACCGCTACATGCCCATGGACCTAATAGGCTAGCTCGTGATGAGACCCCCAATCCTCCAACCAGGTCTTGATTTTATTATTTTTATGGGTCCCTCTATTTCTTGCTGAGAAGCCTTTTATTGCATTCTCGGGGATCCCAAGGCGAAGCATCTGAAGGTTTCATTCCTTTGGCTTTTATCTTTTGCCAACAACTTTTACCCTCTTGGCCTTTAGCCCCTTCTTCCCACAAGGTACAACCCTTTGCTAGCTTGGCAAACCTAATCCCCGGACCAGTGTATAGGATGAATGAGAGGGAAAAAGATGAAAAGTGGTAAGTATGGTGGGAACGGGCAATGACCTTTCATGAACCCCCCAGTGGCAACTCAAACCCTATGGAAACCAGCTTACTAGGGCATCTTGTCATTCCCCCCAGGTGTGGACAAGTGGAAAGGCATAAGGTCCAAGCACGCGTTAGAAGTAAAAGAATTAAATGCACATACTCGAATGTTTTGAGAATCAGAGTGACACATACCATGATACCCGAACTCATTACCTCATGGACCAAGACCCACTGTGCCATTCCTCCAATATCTCTCGTCGGAGATGCCTCTAGTTTCATTGCAATTTCCAGGGCCTCGAGCTGCAACATAACCTTCTATTGAATTAGGGGCCTTCGAATGTGTGGTAGAAGTCAGGCAATAAACAACTCTTGATGTTGTTGGTCTGGAATTTAGAAAGTCAATCTCCCCATCACATCCTTAAATCTTTGATCGAAATCCCATACGAACTATGTTTGTACCTATTTGATCTCTTTCAGTTCTGTGATGTACTGTGACTCTGACTTTGGCTTTTAAACTCCTTCAGTAGCGCTTTCTTTATCTCTTCCAAAGTCCTAGCTTGTCCTGTAGGCGTAATACTCTGCAACTTCATATACCACACTAGCGCACACCCTCTAAATGTTGTCGCTAACTGCGCAATCTTCACAGCTTCATCCTGTATGTTCTTAGCGGCCCTCACTGTTTCGCACACAAACAAGTGTTGTTCTGAATCCTCTAACCCCACTCCCTTGAATTCAAGAAGCCTAAGAGTATTATCTACTCCCACCATGTTGGCTTGTGTAGTCCCTCTTCTTGGTGATGTTGGTGGACTTTGAGTTTGACTTTGACTCTGCACACTACTCCCACAATTTTGACTACTACTACTATGTACTCCTTGACTAACTATGATGGCTTTTGACAAGTCTTCAAATGTTATCTTTGATTGTGGTGACGCACATGGGGTCGTTGATTCAACACAGGATCCTGTCTGAGTAGGAGTTATCAGTTCTTCTATTACTAGACTGGACTAAAACCCCTCTTCTTCTCCTCCTATATATGGTATCTCCACGATTCGGACTAGTGCGCGAGGTTCTCTTTCCTTTGGCTCATTGTGCTGCTCTTCTCTCCTAGCCCCAGTTTTTTGCCTCTTGTACCTCCTTCCTCCACGCAACTCTCCAAAATCATACTCTTCCTTTGGTACATTGTCTTTTTGCATCCTCAGTCCCTTCTTCCTTTTTCATTTCTTTCTTCATTCTCTCAAACGATCTTCATGTCATCCTCTGATTCCCCCTATGTGTGCAAATCCCTTTTAGTCGTCGGACTTCATTATCATCACGTGTTTTTCACATAACAACATTTTTTTCCACGTATTTAACGATTTCAAGAACCTCCCACGCGGACCTTTGAAAAAGTCTCTTTCTGCAACATTGTATGATTGAATGCAATCTACTGCAAATTCTGTAACATAACCCCCTAGTACACTATCCAACCAAAAATCAATTGCTCGAGTAGTTGGGTTATTTACCGTATTTAGTTGTCTTACCAATTCAGGAGTCCAATTCCTCGGCGCTACAGCACTAAACCTTCATGTTTTTTCTACTAACCTTTCTAGCCACTCAGTCAGAATTTTTTGAAACTCGCCAAAGAAAATTTCATGCAAATCGATGAACACATACCTTTGCAACCATTGCTTGTCACTCATCCACGGGTTCCTGTTCTCCTGTCATGCAAATTCTCGTTCTTTTCATTCTAACCAGTTCGTGATCTCCTTCTTAGTCGGCCTCCAAAACATTCCCTTAATCACAATTTCCCGATCCTGGCAATGGAACCATTTGTTGACTTGTCTTCTCTGCGCACGGATTGTAAGACCCAAGGTTCAGTTTAACTATGACCAGCAAACCCACCAGACACTGACCCTTTCGGTATCACTTGCTTGCGCAGATGAAGTCTCACCCAAGGTATCTATTGGGACTGCAAGAGCCAGGCTTCTGCAGTACTAAGGAAAAGGGAGGCAGATACTCAAGTCATTGCTCCTTCTTCTATCTTATGTATGTTTACAATTATTACAAAGATTCTTCACAGTAACATTCATGAATATTATGCCACAATTCATCCATAACTAGTCTAGTCTACGAAGCATAGTAATAGAATTCATAAGCACACATAGTCAAATAGATACCACAAGACACAATATCATCTTTAAACTCTCCTTTTATTCATTTGTTTTCTTGATAACCAACTATTACATTCACGACTCTGGCATACTCTCTTTCTCCAACCCCTAATCTCCCTTCTCGTTACATATTTATACTTCAAAAACCCAGGGCTTAAAACCCTAGTCTATTTATCCCACAACTATTACAATGCATGGCCAGTTCAGTTAACTGGTTGTTTTGAATGCTTTTTTCTGCTTCTTTCTCTTCATGCATCTTTTCAGTTGTTCTACTATTTCTGGAATGTCGTGTTGTCATCCTTCTCTCGCTCTCTTGCTTTATTCTTTTGTCTGTGCAATGTCTTCCTCCTACATGCTTTCTTCCATCTACGCACTTTCTTCCATCTGCACACTTTCTTCCTTCTGCGCACTTTCATTATACTTAGGTTTTTCTCCCAACATTGTATCCAAAACTGCCTGTCCAACACCCTCGGAAAAAGGGTTGCTACTAGGTGGTCTCCTTGAAGGGTCATTCTACCATTCTCACACATACTTACCACTTTCCACACCTTTTCCCTTTCATTTCCTCAACTTTTGGGTTTTTGGGCTTATTGACCCCAAGAAGGGCTTGTACCTCATTTCATGGGAAGAAGGAGCTAAAGGCCCAGAGGTGTTGTCGCTGGAAAAAGTTAAAAGCCACAAATTATCCTTCTAGATGCTCCCCTAGGGTCCTTAGAGCAATGAAACGCTTCTCCATAAAAAATGGACCTTTAAAAAAAGGAAAACACATAATTAATAAATGTCCCACTTGATGGGGGAATGCATTTGCGGTGTCCTTTAATTTCCGGTGCATATGGCGCTCAATGTGTTCCTAAGTTCAAGTGGCATTGTGGTGCTCTTTACTTTCCATTGCACATAGCACTCAATGTTCAAACCATAATAAATTAATGGCAAATAAAAGGGCTTGGAAAAAGGTTGCATTGTAAACGAGGGCTGCAGCACACCCTACACAAAGGCACCCATAAATGACACAATATGAGCCCTTGATATGTCAAGAACCCCATGCCCAAAACTCATACCCACATCCACCTCATATTCACTACATGACTTGACTTGGGGATTGGCCTACCCAATAGGGCAACATGACAACCCTCCATACTTAAATTTGGCAAATTTTATAAGGTCTTTGAGCATTTGTTTAGTTTGAAAAGGGGGGATTTAATGCACATGTTTGAGTGATTGTTTTATTGAATGTGGCTTACTTGGCAAGATACATGTGACTTGTGAACCCTTGGAGGGCATATTTGTTTGTCTTTGCAGGACCTTGCCAAGTGAAAGTTATCCATGGAAGAATTATGCCATTTTGACCTTCATTGGGGGTTGAAAGCCCCTAGGATGGACGACATGCTCTACATGATGAGAAGAGCACCCTGGAGCCTTTGTGTGCAAGGGATAGGGGACGTTTCCTTTGGAGGCACTTTGACAACATTAGAGGATGATATAATAGCCTTTTGCACCTGGACATTGGCCTTTGGAGGCCTAGGATGTCACTTTCCTCATCTTTTGGGTTTTTGGGCTTATTGACCCCAAGAAGGGTTTGTACCTCATTTCATGGGAAGGAGCTAAAGGCCCAGAGGTGTTGTAGCTGGAAAAAGTTAAAAGCCACAAATTATCCTTCTAGATGCTCCCCTAGGGTCCTGACTCCTGAGAGCAATGAAATGCTTCTCCATAAAAAATGGACCTTTAAAAAAAGGAAAACACATAATTAATAAATGTCTCGCTTGATGGGGGAATGCATTTGCAGTGTCCTTTAATTTCCAGTGCATATGGCGCTCAATGTGTTCCTAACTTCAAGTGGCATTGTGGTGCTCTTTACTTTCCATTGCACATAGCACTCAATGTTCAAACCATAATAAATTAATGGCAAATAAAAGGGCTTAGAAAAAGGTTGCATTGCAAACGAGGGATGCAACACACCCTACACAAAGGCACCCATAAATGACGCAATATGAGCCCTTAATATGTCAAGAACCCCATGCCCAAAACTCATACCCCCATCCACCTCATATTCACTACATAACTTAGAGAGGGTCTTCTTGGGAAACACTCCTTGACTTGGGGATTGGCCTACCCAATAGGGTAACATGACAACCCTCCCATACTTAAATTTGACAAATTTTATAAGGTCTTTGAGCATTTGTTTAGTTTGAAAAGGGGGAATTTAATGCACATGTTTGGGTGATTGTTTTATTGAATGTGGCTCACTTGGAAAGATACATGTGACTTGTGAACCCTTGGAGGGCATATTTGTTTGTCTTTGCAGGTCCTTGCCAAGTGAAAGCTATCCATGGAGGATTTATGCCATTTTGACCTTCATTGGGGGTTGAAAGCCCCTAGGATGGACGTCATGCCCTACAGGCTGAGCAGAGCACCACAGAGCCTTTGCGTGCAAGGGATAGAGGATGTTTCCTTTGGAGGCACTTTGACAGCATTGGAGGATGATAGTCATAGCCCTTTGCACTTGGACGATGGCCTTTGGAGGCCTAGGATGTCACTTTCTAATCCCTTGATGTCATTTGGAAGCTAAGGTTTGGTGGGCTTGATGGTTCCGGAGGTGATGTGATGTGGATTGTGGAAAGGAGATGC
>SNQJ01S0125189.1:5951-26497 GCA_010110895.2 Picea sitchensis | reverse complement strand
GTGCAATTTAATCCCTAAATATACTTAACAAGTATCCATAAGTAGAGGAAAAACAAAAAGTAAAGAGGACAAAAGAAAAAGTTGTGACATTTCTTGGGTGTACTTTGATGGTGCCTCTCAAGAGAATCCTCCAAAAGAAGGTCCAGGGTATAAATCCTCAAATCATAATAATATTTGTTGTGTGCCCTTGTTCTCTTGTTGTGTTACAAGGTTACAATTTTTTGGGGATTCTCTATTAGTTATTCAATGGTTACAAAGAGAATCATCACTCAAAAATTTACCATATGAGAATGATAAGGAATAATGATAGTACAAATATAGCATGACCGTACAGAATGTTTTGATCTTTCTTTCAAAAATTTCCTATCTCTATCAATCTAAAATGAGCGGATCTTTCGAGATAATAATGTTTTTTTAATGGAAGAAAAATATTTGCCAATGAAGGAAAAAATATCCACTTCAAATAAATTAGGTGAAGCATATCTTCAAGTGATTGTAAGCTCATTCATTGAGCTTATGAGAGAATCGGATTTGTTATAGGATTTGCTATAGTTATGCTCCACCTAATTCATTTGAAGTGAATATTTCACCTTTTATTTGATGATATTTTTCTTCAGAACGAAAAAAAATTATTATCTCGAAAGATCCACTCGTTTTATATTGATGGAGATATGAAGTAGGTGGGTGCAAAAAATTGAAGATATTTTACCATTTATTTGAGGATAGTTTTTCTCCGATTTGGAAATTACAATTTTTTTTCTTCGATTGAAGGTATCAACCCATCAGTGCACTGCCGCGAACTCTGTCTAGATTTCGGTCGGACAGGATCGAGCAATGAGATAACAATATTCACAAATGGGAGGTGACAAAATTGCAAGAATTGGCTTCTGAAAGGTTTGGAACATTCTGTTAAAAATTGGCAGAATACTCAGAAATCTATATATGTGTGTGTGGAGAGAAAAGTGCAGGTCACGTTGTACTTTTGTATCCATAACATGCATTTATATGTTATACCTTTTAAAGAATTTAAATACACTTTCTGGATAGTTCAGTAATTGTGTGGATTTTAACATCAATATACCTTGTCTTAATTCTGAAGTTAACAAGAGTTTAAAGGGATCAAATCATTAGAGGTGCTAATTTTTTTTAAGTTTCTGCATGTTACTTCCTCATCCAAAAAATTACACATCTTCCTAGGTGTCAACAACACACCATTTAAATTGAAATTTTTTCACCATAAGATTGTTTTACCCCTAACTTTATTTATAATAAACAAAATTACAATGTCATATGCGTCAAGGCATTAAAAAAAAGTGCTATGTAGCGAGATTGGAACATAGCCTTTGTATACTTGCCTTATATATCATAGAGATAAATAAAAAAGAGAATTCTTCATTACACTTGATATCACATATAGCTGTCAAGGGTAGCAGGTCGTCCAAGTTGGTGGTCTGCACATGAAGCGTCAAAGCACAACGTTCAGAGAAGCTCATGCCGGATTGGAAATATTAGCATGTGAGCGGATAGTTTTAATCTTTTCAACAGTGGAGATTCCAGAAGCGGTTCAAATTAGTGGCTCATGGGCATTCAGAAGTCTAAAATTGCGCAAAGTATAGCACCAGAGAAAAAGTTATGAAGTCCTAAGGCCCGAAGAGAGCACGAGTCGTTGATCTTAATGGGGATAGGTGGCATACGATCCAAGTGTTTGGGGATATGAGACTTGACAGTTTTGAAATGGGAAGTGCGTGAAATTCCCAAAGAGCCGAAGCCCAGACTCTCGAAGAAATTATGGACCATTGGTCTCAAAATCAACAGGGAGTCATTAATCTTAGCGATAGTTCCTCTAGACACCACGTGTCATCAGATTCATCACTTCGGGGGTTTTTGAAATGAGAAATGTGCCAAGTTCCCAAAGAGCCGAAGCCCGAACTGTCGAAATCATCTGATTCATCCAAACCAGGAAGACACGTGGAGGAATATCCTTCACTTCAAAATTATATGCTCCGGAAGATTTTGGAAGTCAAGCATTCAAAAATCCCGAAGGGATGAAGCTCGAAGCCCCAAAGTGTTGAAGGATCGAAGTGAATCTAGACCATCGATCTACTAGGGGCCACACGTCATCAGATCATGTGTTTCATGAATTTTACTTTGGAGGATTCCATGAGTTGTGCATCGAAAACTATTGAAGGGTTGAAGCCCGAAGTCCCGAAGTGTCGAAGCCCCCGAAGTGTCTAAGGCCTGAAATGAATCTGGACGGTCGATCTGTGAGGGCCACACGTCATCAGATCCTTAGCTCTAGAGGATTTACTTGAAGAAAGATCCAGGGGACATATAGAATAGATCTATGAAATCCAGATAAAGGTCCAAAGTGATTCTCGTCCATTTAATTCAGAAGGACATGCGTCATTAGATCGCCAACTCCAAGTAAAAGCATGGAGGAGGATGAGGTTTGAGATTTGTTTTTCCCGGAGTCGGGAGACCCGAAGTAATTATCAGTCGTCAATATCATAGGGCCACACATCGTCATATCCATAGCTCCGGGTGAAATCACTGAAGGCAGAGGAAGTTTGAGATTTGAAAGGTCCGAAGCCCAAATAGCAAAGCAAATCATGACCATCCATTTGAGAGGGTGCAGATTCAACCTGTCAATCTAAAAGCACAATATTTGAGTTTTCAATCAAAGGGCATGATTGTAGATCACAATATGATTGGTCACACTCCATTGCGGTGTCAAAGGGTGCTCGAACTTTAAAATTTGGAGGGCAGGCTACATTCAGAGCCACTATTTTTTGAAAGGGACACGTAGTGTCTATTCTAAATTGCGGGGAGGAAAGCAGTTTGGTTTCAAACCTTTCATGGTCATGCCCACAATCACAGGATGGTGTAAGGTAATATCCCTAGGTCACATCTAGGAAGGATCCAAAGGAAAAGGAGCTAGCACACGAGCCTTGGAGTACCAAGTTTGTGCTAGCCGTCAGGACTGATACGTGGCATCCGTCTAGGACTAACACATGGCACTAATTTCAAGCATTTTAGACATGCTTTCAGACTATTTTTGAGTGAAACATGTCACCTCTCCGTCTACAACATATCAACATGATGACTTCATGCCTCCACGTCAAATCATCCTCCAAGATTTGTTATTGTTTACCGCCAAAAGTAGTGCCCCATCCCAAGGCTCACTTTTGGAAGAACCTAAAGTTGGTCGGCGATTAATCTTGGAAGTGTCGCTAAATCTAGCAGGTGCGCCCAGATCTCAGATCAACACCAGATCTATGGCCACAGTCCATTGCGGGGACACAACATACTCAGGTAATAATTTTCTTGAGCGGTCCCACAATTGAAACCATGGTAAGGAAAAAGTGCTACATGGCGAAAGGTGATGGATTATGGGCCCAAAAGCGGTCTGAGCCCAAACCAATTTTGAGTAGCCTCGCAATCACATGTTTATATGGTGTCCTATCGGAGAGAATTATGTGGCCGCCCCCTGAGCTTTAAGTCTCATTGAGTCCCTGATGAAAATTAGTTAATGGAAGGTAGGTTTTGTGGTTGAAACCTCGACTCACCCCATAAATGCAAGGCATGGAGGATATGGAGTTGTTAGCCCATGGTACCCCTGCGATCATATTTTCCTGCCAACCCATGTTGATCTGAGCTCATGTCTGACAAAGGGGTACATGAACAGTCTGACAAAAGGCTTCTCAGATGTAATTCTTTGAATGTAGTGATCATATCACACTCATGATAGTCGGGGATTGATTTGAGTATAAATAAGTAGTTTTGATATGTTGTTATGGTCATCAACTGGTTGAGAAGAGCTCCCTATTTTGTAATATTTTGATGCCAGAAGATGTTCTTTGGTGATGTATCAAATTTGAGACTTTCACGTTAATAAAATTCAGTTTCTCTCATCTCTTTGTAAAACAATGTGCTATAACACTCGGGCATGGAGGATCCAGTCGAGGGTTGTGATGTTGTTGTAATGTAGGTTTCATTACAGTAGTGTCATGACTAGTTTTAGTCATATTATTTGTTGTCTTATTCCCTCTTACGTTGAATGGATCGGGCATGGAGGATCCAGTCAAGTTGTTGTAGTTGCATTGTGATGTAGGTTTGATCAATATGTTGTTGTGACTGTGTTGTTTGGACATATTTCAGTGTCTGAAGCTTGAGTTCAAGAGAAGTCTTGGGCTTGATTTTTTCTTCACCAAGCTTCTTGAAAGCTAATTCTCAAAGAAGTCATGTTCACTTGTCCTACTAAGTCTTCCCTTTGCTCATACTAAAACTCTATTCATTGAATGATGTTAATGTGGCCCTCACTTCCTTGTGCATTTCTTGTCTAGTTCTGTGTTGAAATCATTCTTGTATTGAGTTTTCTCCATTTGAACTCCACTAATATAAATAAAACATCCACCAAACACTCTAATGTGTACAGGGCTTATCCTCCCGCAATCTGACAGTGACTCTCAATGATAACATTCTTGGCATCGGTGTCAGGGACACATTGAAAAATTTTCCCTGGGTAAGAATGACAAAGAAGTTATAATTTTGAAGGTGCATGAGAAATCAGTACCTTGAATATTGCAACTTGCACCTAACAACTCCACTGTTTCAGTTGTGGCTCCTAAAGGCAGACACACAAGGTCTACTCCATAGCTTCCTCTGGCTACACCTGAAGCTGACCCAAAAAAATATTATCCAAAAAGGAAATCCTTCTCAATAAGGATTTTAGTTGTTGTCCCAAATTAAAATCTCCCTAGGAGAACGACAATGACCAGAACTAGTCTTTGATGGTGAATAAATACCAGACACATTCAAACTGCATATCTTTCACCCGACGAATCCATGATTAAAGAATCTAGCGGTGAATCCACAATTTTAAGAAGTTGTATTTTCAGATGGAAGTCATCTTGGCTCAAAGGTTTGTTCCTTTTAATTTCTCTGTTGTTCCTGGTTTTCCAAATGTTGTTCCTACTATGGATGAGTAGGGTGATTTTTTCTTGAGATTTAGAGAACATAGAGATGAAAACCCTGCAAAGAATCTCAATAAGTTTCATGAACTCATGCATAAATGGGGAATACATCATGGGGATGTATTAATGAAAATGTTTATTTTCTCATTAGCGGGAGATGCTCATGAGTGGTATCACTCCTTTCCCCCTACTAGCATCTCCTCCCTGGAATAGTTTCATGCATCTTTCAATATGCATTGTGGAAATTTTTATTCCTTTGAGTTAATTTGTCATAACTATTGTGAGGAATATAAACACTGTGTTCAAGGTACAATTGTTTCTTATGAAGGCTGTGAGGATGAAGGAGATGCCTTGGATGAGTTGAAAAAGCTGGTAAAATCACTTACTGTAGAAATAGAGAAATTGAAGGCAGATTTTGCTTGTTGCTCTCATGAAGGAAATGCAGAGGATATTCCGGTTCATGAGACAGATGTTTTTGGCAGCCCTTCTTATGATGAAGAAGTGATTTCTAGTACTGACCAAGAACAAACAACTTTTGACAAATATCCTATCACAGATGATGAAGAGCATAGATTTTCCATGGTTCTTGTATATGATGATTATAAATCTAGTCCTTGGGAGAGCCATGAAGGAGAAATGGAAGAGATAAATGTTCATTTTATCTCATGCTTGGATCCTGTGAATGAGAAAATATCTGTAACAACCCCAAATGTTACAACTACAACTGAAGCAAAAAGTGGAATTTATTTATTTAGGCAAGAAGGCGACGACGACAATAGTTGAACCACACAACATGACCATGAACACATGGTCCCAGGGAAAGAAATAAACAACTACGATTCTAGGCACTAGCACAAGAGAAACTGGGAAAAACATGCGTAAGAAATAGAGAGAAACGACTACCCACTTGACATACACCGACAACACCTACAGGCTAAGGGACAACATCCACAATTTGACACAACAATTTCAACGACCCTTAACAAGAACCTCTATGGTGTGTAACCAAACACACGAAGGTGTTAAACCCAAGTGCCATCAACAACTACAACGAACAACTCCCTCAATGAGAAGCACCAACTTTAACCAAGTCATCATTTTCCTCTATCCGATAGGGCACGCCATGATCCCCTTGTCCAGAATCATGCCGCCCCAGGTTATAGGTGTGACAATACCCTGGTGCACAAGACCTATCCGGACCAAGGAATCGAGATAAATCCAACTCACATGGAGTACAACTTAACCATCCCACCACATGTCAAAAAACCCTGGCACCCAACCGACAAGTCAACAAGAAGATTATGACATTCTTACAACACAACAACTTCCTTGTACAACAAAACCAATCTGTACATAATAAAAGATTATTATTAAACAATCACTTGTTGCTAATAAAATCTCTCTCTCTTTTATCCATAATATCTATTTAAACAATCAATTATATAGTTGTCCTTGAACAATATTTCCATGATATATAAAAATGAATTTACGCTATATGCATAAAAATGGTTTTACACTATGAACGGGATTTACACTATATAAATAAAAAGAATGAGTTTACACTATGAAACAAAATTACACTATATAAATAAAAAAGGGGTTTCACACTATAAAAATAAAGATGAAAATAGCAAGAGTATATCTTATGTATCGTTGTCATAATAAAAGAAATTCGTTATTAATAAACAAGACTTTGCCAACAAAATTTCATTGTTGTTCAAGCACTGAGATAAAACGCCTCCACCAAATTCACAATAAAATTAAAATGTTGTTTGTGGATACCCATCTTGTATTAAAGAAAAATAATAGCATTGTTGTCTACAGGAAAGCAGGTAAAAGAAAATTTAAAGGGAAAAAACCACACCACAGAAGAGTTTTCGACTTTTTATGTGCTGCCAAGCATTGGTATGTTGCCTAACATTTAAAGTTAACTCTGACTATCTTTCACCAAATGTCGAGGTTCAAAACCCTGGTAATTTTCCAATTTAATGCAGGAATTGACACAGTCAACACGCCATCCATAAAGATATGATGATAATGCTGTGACCCAACATTAATAAATATGACGTATATACAAAAATGCAGAGCACTAACTGAAATAGTTGACATTTAATATACTAGATCGCAGAGGGAACAATGACATTGCTTAGTTATGAGGGATATTGTCGAGCAAAAAAAAAGAATCATTGTGTGGTTAAATGCATAAATCGTTGTCACCAAGTTAAAAAAAAATGCATGTGTATAATTCTAGGGTGTCAATGAACGCAGGCTGTCTAATATTTTAAAAACCATTTTGCTGCAGAAATAAAAACGATTGTCCAAAAAAATACGTTTTGTAAACAATCAAATTGAAAGAGATTTTAACTCCAAAAAATCTATAGTAAAAGGGCCATGACCACATGTTTTCTTGCAAGGGTTCCTAAAAACCTAGGTGTAAATAACAGGTTCGTCGGCGTTGGTGTCAGAACAAGAACGCAACCAAACGATGTATCTCTCGTGTCTTAAACACACACTGAAAGTGCAGGTTATACAAAGATGAAAAGACAGACTAGAAATGGATGAGATCAGGATGAAGATGTTCTAAAATTCCAATGCTAAGGGTCTTAATTTTATGTGTCTCTTGGGTACATAAGAAGTCGTTAAATGGGCTGTTGAAAATACTGTCAAAAACTGATAACGCTGCCAGTAAATAAAATGCAGATATTAAACCAACTGAAAATGTCGACAAAAATGATAACTGATAATGATAACAATGTGAAACAAAATTTGCAGTCTAGAAGGGTAAGATCACAGTCTAAAGCATGGCAAGGTTGCAGTCCAATGAGTGGGAAAAATGTTGACTTTAAAATGCCAAAACATAGAGTTAAAAATTTGGGGACGTAGAGTTAAAAACTCAGGGGTAATCAATGGTTCACGGATAGGATTGATAATAATGGTAGAATTACTCAACGCAAGAAGGCACAAATACCCTCAATCAGACAAGAACAATTGACAGGGGTAGATGGCTGGGCAGAAACATCATTCGCTCATCATCCACGCATAGATAAGTAGGGATTTAGGATCGATAGCTCTATTAACACTGAAGTGATGACCGTCGATTCGACTCCTGGTCGACTGCTCAAGCATGGAACGATGATCTAGGGATGAGGATGAATTAAATAAAAACTCTTCACAATAAAAAAAAACCAATAAGACAGTCACAACATTCAGGGATTGAGAGCCAAGGGAATCAAGTCAAGTAGTGAGCTTAAGGCTAAGGGGAAAATTAAGTTATTAATTAAAATTCTAAGTCCAACACCTTCTTTACACAGTTAAAAGTATAGAAATGAAAGCGTAAGGTCTATAATAATCTACAATGAAGAATAAAAGCAAGCGTACTATATCCCAAGTCGTCCGCTCTGAGTCGTTGTCCCACGTGCTCTGTGCATCTCCCGCTTGCCAAAGAATGACACTTCACCTATACCTACCATCCAATGCTAGGGGTAACATTATTCCCCCTTATCCCCCCGAGCCGCAAAGCGGAAACACACACTAAACCAGAGAACAACTAGCTCCCAGCTCGCCTCCCAAGGACGAGCTACCACTCCTCACCAAGATGAGTATCCCAACTCCCACAACATAAGTCAGTCAAGCCTAAAATTTTGCAGTGAAATGTTACACATAACATAAGAGATCCATCCTCCTCCTCCTCCCTCCTTTATATAGAATTTCTAAGTCATTTCTTTCTCAAATTTCCATTTAATTTAACGTTAAAAAATTTAATCCAGAAAAATCATCCTCGTTCATGTGTCACCCATCCCCTTCATTGCACCAAAAATTAATTTCATTACTTATTTAATTACTCCTATTTCCCTCACCCAGCTGAAAGCATTCCTAGAATCGCTCCTAGGTGTCCCCATATTCCCTTACACATTTTAATGACTTACCCCCTTACTAATTTAATCTAATAAAAAAATCACTGCATAATATTTTTAGGTGAGATTATGATTCGGTGAAATGAAAAATCCATATCTCTAAAAATACATAGTGAAAAATTATGGAAAATTTATGTTCATAATCCTTAAACTGTTCTCTTCAAAAGGGTATTTTTAGATTTTAATTTTAAGTAAAAATTAAGATAGATACACGGTGGAGGAAAACGTGTGTTTAAAATATGTAACTTTTTCAGATTGGCCAACTTAGAAAATTCTAGAAATTATAGTATTCATCTGTTAAATTAAAAACTATAGTCATCACAAAATAGAGTCTTTGTAGATTGTTGCAATATATTTCATTTGTCAAAACCAAAAGTTTAATAATGTATACATTGTTGTGGGAAAAAATAACTCATTATCTTTTCCTTCATTTTTAAGGAACATACTGTCAAACAATTGCCAAATTGACATATCAAATNGGGGCGAGTTGCGTCAATTTGTTATTGTTTAGCGCCAAAAGTAGTGCCCCATCCCAAGCATCACTTTTGGAAGAACCTAAAGTTGGTGGGCAATTAAGCTTGGAAGTGTCGCTAAATCTAGCAGGTGTGCCCAGATCTCAGATCAAGACCAGATCTATGGCCATAGTCCATTGCGGGGACGCAACATACTCAGGTAATAATTTTCTTGAGCGGTCCCACAATTGAAACCATGGTAAGGAAAAAGTGCTACATGGCGAAAGGTGATGGATTATGGGCCCAAAAGCGGTCTGAGCCCAAACCAATTTTGAGTAGCCTCGCAATCACATGTTTATATGGTGTCCTATCGGAGAGAATTACGTGTCCTCCCCCTGAGCTTTAAGTCTCGTTGAGTCCCCGACGAAAATTAGTTAATGGAAGGTAGGTTTTGTGGTTGAAACCTCGAATCACCCCATAAATGGAAGGCGTGGAGGATATAGAGTTGTTAGCCCATGGTACCCCTGCAATCATATTTTCCTGCCAACCCATGTCGATCTAATCTCGTGTCTGACAAAGGGGTACATGAACAATCTGACAGAAGTCTGCTCAGATGTAATTCTTTGAATGTAGTGATCAGATCACACTCATGATAGTCGGGGATTGATTTGAGTATAAATAAGTAGTTTTGATATGTTTTTATGGTCATCAACTGGTTGAGAAGAGCTCCCTATTTTGTAATATTTTGATGCCAGAAGATGTTCTTTGGTGATGTATCAAATTTGAGACTTTCACATTAATAAAATTCAGTTTCTCTCATCTCTTTGTAAAACAATGTGCTATAACACTCGGGCATGGAGGATCTAGTCGAGGGTTGTGATGTTGTTGTAATGTAGGTTTCATTACAGTAGTGTCATGACCAGTTTTAGTCATATTATTTGTTGTCTTATTCCCTCTTACGTTGAATGGCTCGGGCATGGAGGATCCAGTCAAGTTGTTGTAGTTGCATTGTGATGTAGGTTTGATCAATATGTTGTTGTGACTGTGTTGTTTGGACATATTTCAGTGTCTGAAGCTTGAGTTCAAGAGAAGTCTTGAGATTGATTTTTTCTTCACCAAGCTTCTTGAAAGCTAAATTTAAAAGAGGTCATGTTCACTTGTCCTACTAAGTCTTCCCTTTGCTCATACTAAAACTCTATTCATTGAATGATGTTAATGTGGCCCTCACTTCCTTGTGCATTTCTTTTCTAGTTCTGTGTTGAAATCATTCTTGTATTGAGTTTTCTCCATTTGAACTCCACTAATATAAATCAAACATCCACCAAACACTCTAATGGGTACAGGGCTTATCCTCCCACAATCTGACAGTGACTCTCAATGATAACATTCTTGGCACCGGTGTCAGGGACGCATTGAAAACTTTTCCCTGGGTAAGAATGACAAAGAAGTTATAATTTTGAAGGTACATGAGAAATCAGTACCTTGAATATTGCAACTTGCACCTGGCGACTCCACTGTTTCAGTTGTGGCTCCTAAATGTAGACACACGAGGTCTACTCCATAGCTTCCTCTGGCTACACCTGAAGCTGACCCAAAAAAAGATTATCCAGAAAGGAAATCCTTCTCAATAAGGCTTTTAGTTGTTGTCCCAGATTAAAATCTCCCTAGGAGAAAGACAATGACCAGAACTAGTCTTTGATGGTGAATAAAGACCAGACACATTCAAACTGCATATCTTTCACCCGACGAATCCATGATTAAAGAATCTAGCGACGACTCCACAATTTTAAGAAGTCATATTTTCAGATGGAAGTCATCTTGGCTTAGAGGTTTGTTCCTCTTAATTTCTCTGTTGTTCCTGGTTTTCCAAATGTTGTTCCTATTATGGATGAGTAGGGTGATTTTTTGGCGAGATTTAGAGAACATAGAGATGAAAACCCTGCAAAGAATCTCCTTAAGTTTCATGAACTCATGAATAAATGGGGAATAGATCATGGGGATGTATTAATGAAAATGTTCATGTTCTCATTAGCGGGAGATGCTCATGAGTGGTATCACTCCTTTCTCCCTACTAACATCTCCTCCCTGGAACAGTTTCATGCATCTTTCAATATGCATTGTGGAAAGTTTTATTCCTTTGAGTTAATTTGTCATAACTATTGTGAGGAATATAAAGACTGTGTTCAAGGTACAATTGTTTCTTATGAAGGCTGTGAGAATGAAGGAGATGCCTTGGATGAGTTGAAAAAGATGGTAAAATCACTTTCTGCAGAAATAGAGAAATTGAAGGCAGATTTTGCTTGTTTCCCGCATGAAGGAAATGAAGAGGATATTCCGGTTCATGAGAAAGATGTTTTTGGCAGCCCTTCTTATGATGAAGAAGTGATTTCTAGTACTGACCAAGAACAAACAACTTTTGAAAAATATCCTAGCACAGATGATGAAGAGCATAGCTTTTCCATGGTTCTTGTATATGATGATTATAAATCTATTCCTTGGGAGAGCCATGAAGGAGAAATGGAAGAGATAAATGTGCATTTTATCTCATGTTCGGATCCTGTGAATGAGGAAATATTTGTAACAACCCCAAACGTTACAACTACAACTGAAGCAAAAAGTGGAATTCATTTATTTAGGCAAGAAGGCGACGAAGACAACAGTTTAACCACATAACCTGACCATGAACACATGGTCACAGGGAAAGAAATGGACAACTACGACTCTAGGCACTAGCACAAGAGAAACTGGGAAAAACATGCGTAAGAAATAGAGAGAAACGACTACCCGCCTGACACACACCGACAACACCTACAGGATAAGGGACAACATCCACAATTTGACACAACAATTTCAATGACCCTTAACTAGAACCTCTATGGTGCGTAACCAAACACACGAAGGTGTTAAACCCAAGTGCCATCAAAAACTACAACGAACAATGCCCTCAATGTGAAGCACCAACTTTAACCAAGTCATCATTTTCCTCTATCTGATAGGGCACGCCATAATCCCCTCGTCTGGAATCATGCCGCCCCAGGTTATAGGTGTGACAATACCCTGGCGCACAAGACCTATCCGGACCAAGGAATCGAGATAAATCCAACTCACAGGGAGTAAAACTTAACCATCCCAACACATGTCAAAAAACCCTGGCACCCAACCGACAAGTCAACAAGAAGACTATGACATTCTTACAACACAACAACTTCCTTGCACAACAAAACCAATCTGTACATAATAAAATATTATTATTAAACATCGCTTGTTGCTAATAAAATCTAATCCCAAGATCAGATGATTATCTATCGCTATCCTTTAAAACTGACACTACAAGAATTTAATTACTGTCTTTAAATATAAATTTTGTTGATCGTTAATGACCTTGCAGTCTTTTAATTAAAAACTGTTAACATGCTATCAATATGTTATTACTAAAATATGTTGCTAATAAAACATGTTATCAATAAAATCACAGTCACTATGGTATTAATAAAATCTCTCTCTCTTTTATCCATAATATCTATTTAAACAATCAATTATATAGCTGTCCTTGAACAATATTTCCATGATATATAAAAATGAATTTACGCTATATGCATAAAAATGGTTTTACACTATGAACGGGATTTACACTATATAAATAAAAAGTATGAGTTTACACTATGAAACAAAATTACACTATATAAATAAAAAAGGGGTTTCACACTATAAAAATAAAGATGAAAATAGCAAGAGTATATCTTATGTACCGTTGTCATAATAAAGGCAATTCGTTATTAATAAACAAGACTTCGCCAACAAAATTTCATTGTTGTTCAACCACTGAGATAAAACGCCTCCACCAGATTCACAGTCAAATTAAAATGTTGTTTGTGGATACCCTTCTTGTATTAAAGAAAAATAACAGCATTGTTGTCTACAGGAAAGTAGGTAAAAGAAAATTTAAAGGGAAAAAACCACACCACAGAAGAGTTGTCGACTTTTTATGTGTTGCCAAGCATTGGTATGTTTCCTAACATTTAAAGTTAACTCTGACTATCTTTCACCAAATGCCGAGGTTCAAAACCCTAGTAATTTTCCTATTTAACGCAGGAATTGACACAGTCAACACGCCATCCATAAAGATCTGATGATAACACTGTGACCCAGCATTAATAAATATGACGTATATACAAAAATGTAGAGCACTAACTGAAATAGCTGACATTTAATATACTAGATCGCAGAGGGAACAATGACGTTGCTAAGTTATGAGGGATATTGTCGAGCAAAACAAAAGAATCATTGTGTGGTTAAATGCATAAATCGTTGTCACCAAGTTAAAAAAAAATGCAGGTGTATAATTCCAGGGTGTCAATGAACGCAGGCTGTCTAATATTTTAAAAACAATTTCACTGCAGAAATAAAAACGATTGTCCAAAAAAATACGTTTTGTAAACAGTCAAATTGAAAGAGAGTTTAACTCCAAAAAATCTATAGTAAAAGGGCCATGACCACATGTTTTCTTGCAAGGGTTCCTAAAAACCTAGGTGTAAATAACATGTTCGCTGGCGTTGGTGTCAGAACAAGAACACAACCAAACGATGTATCTCTCGTTGCTTAAACACACACTGAAAGTGCAGGTTATACAAAGATGAAAACACAGACTAGAAATGGATGAGATCAGGATGAATATGTTCTAAACTTCCAATGCTAAGGGTATTAATTTTATGTGTCTCTTGGGTACATAAGAAGCCGTTAAATGGGTTGTTGAAAATACTGTCAAAAACTGATAACGCTGCCAGTAAATAAAATGCAGATATAAAACCAACTGAAAATGTCGACAAAAATGATAACTGATAATGCTAACAACGTGAAATAAAATTTGTAGTCTAGAAGGGTAAGATCGTAGTCTAAAGCATGGCAAGGTTGCAGTCCAATGAGTGGGAAAAATGTTGACTGTAAAATGGCAAAACATAGAGTTAAAAATTTGGGGACGGAGAGTTAAAAACTCAGGGGTAATCAATGGTTCACGGATAGGATTGATAATAATGGTAGAATTACTCAACGCAAGAAGGCACAAATACCCTCAATCAGACAAGAACAATCGACAGGGGTAGATGGCTGGGCAGAAACATCCTTCGCTCATCATCCACGCATAGAAAAGTAGGTCTTTAGGATCGATATCTCTATTAACACTGAAGTGATGACCGTCGATCCGACTCCTGGTTGACTGCTCAAGCGTGGAACGATGATCTAGGGATGAGGATGAATTAAGTAAAAACTCTTCACAATAAATCAAAAACCAATAAGACAGTCACAACATTCAGGGATTGAGAGCCAAGGGAATCAAGTCAAGTAGTGAGCTTAAGGCTAAGGGGAAAATTAAGTTCTTAATTAAAATTCTAAGTCCAACACCTTCTTTACACAGTTAAAAGTATAGAAATGAAAGCGTAAGGTCTATAATAATCTATCATGAAGAATAAAAGCAAGCGTACTATATCCCAAGTCGCCCGCTCTGAGTCGTTGTCCCATGTGCTCTGTGCATCTCCCGCTTGCCAAACAATGACACTTCACCTATACCTACCATCCAATTCTAGGGGTAATATTATTCCCCCTTATCCCCCCGAGCCGCAAAGCGGACACACACACTAAACCAGAGAACAACTAGCTCCCAGCTCGCCTCGCAAGGCCGAGCTACCACTCCTCACCAAGCTGGGTATCCCAACTCCCACAACATAAGTCAGTCAAGCCTAAAATTTTGCAGCGTAACATTACACATAACATAAGAGATCCATCCTCCTCCTCCTCCCTCCTTTATATAGAATTTCTAAGTCATTTCTTTCTCAAATTTCCATTTAATTTAATGTTAAAAAATTTAATCCAGAAAAATCATCCTCGTACATGTGTCGCCCATCCCCTTCATTGCACCAGAAATTAATTTCATTACTTATTTAATTACTCCTATTTCCCTCACCCAGCTAAAAGAATTCCTAGAATCGCTCCTAGGTGTCCCCATATTCCCTTACACATTTTAATGACTTACCCCCTTGCTAATTTAATCTAATAAAAAAATCACTGCATAATATTTTTAGGTGAGATTATGATTCGGTGAAATGAAAAATCCATATCTCTAAAAATACATAGTGAAAAATTATGTAAAATTTATGTTCATAATCCTTAAACTGTTCTCTTCAAAATGGTATTTTTAGATTTTAATTTTAAGTAAAAATTAAGATAGATACATGGTGGAGGAAAACATGTGTTTAAAATATGTAACTTTTTCAGATTGGTCAACTTAAAAAATTCTATAAATTATAATATTCATCTGTTAAATTAAAAACTATAGTCATCAGAAAATAGAGTCTCTGTAGATTGTTGCAATACATTTCATTTGTCAAAACCAAAAGTTTAATAATGTATACATTGTTGTGGGAAAAAATAACTCATTATCTTTCCCTTCATTTTTAAGGAACATACTGTCAAACACTTGCCAAATTGACATATCAAATCTCAATAAAAAAAATTCAAAAATAGTCAGTAGAAAGATAACAAAATTCTTCACAAGTTTTTTTTTTATAGTAAAGTAAAATTCTAAATAAAAAAACTACATTTGTTTACTGAAAGTTGAAGAACCTCTTAAAATTAAAAAAAAAAATCATAAAACAAGCAAAAGTGTTACCCATATTCATGATTTTACCCCTAGTTGAGTTCAATTTAGAAAGTTCTTAAAGACAAGATTCCTTGCCAAGTTAGCCATTCTGTTTTTTCCTTATGTTTCCATTTTTCTTAATGTTTCCCCTTTTTCCCTTAGTTTCCTAATTCTTTTAAATTTCCCTCTTTCCCTTTTTATCTAAAACTCTAATTAGCAAGTGTAGGAAACTACCTTTTTCCCATTTTTCTTTTTAATTAATAACTTTTTAATTAGCATAAGTAACAAAACAATTATTTCCCTTTTTGTTAAAAAGTAATCCCCCAAGGTAATTTGATTTTTATAAATTAATTGAAATGCTTACCCCCTTCTCGTCACATGTTTAATGATGATTATTATATATATATATACCACAAGTATCACTCAGACTTATATTTTATTTTCCTAGCCTAGGCGACATTTTATTAGGGAGTTTATTTTTAAATATTTCTTACCACAATATTCATTCTAAGGTCATCTAGGTTTATTCACTTATTAGTTAACAACGCGATGTGTCCTTCAGGACCCACTAGGTGATCCAAGGGTGCCACTCGCCTCTTTCCATTTTTCTTGCACGACGTGCCCTTCAGGACACACTACGTGCTCCAAGCGTGCCACTCGCCTCTTTCCATTTTTATTGCGTGACGTGCTCTTTAGGATGCATTACGTGCTCAAAGGGTGCCACTCGCCTCTTGAATGACTTGGTAGACATAAAAAACCCCTAGAGTCAATACTCCGTCAGGTGATCTTGTGGGAGACTAAGGGCCTCTAAGGAACAAGGCCTATGCCTTATTACGCTCCCCTTATAATCATTGTGAGCGATTGTTGCAGTCTGCCCTCACGGAATCGTAGGTCTCCTCGAACTAGGTGGTCATTAACCTATAGTTCGAGCCATGACGGGAGTGCTAGTAGGCTGTGGTAGGGCTACTTTCCACACCTCTCCCTCAACGTCTCTGGTAGTCGTGCGTGACCCCTCTACTACACATGTGAGTTTGGTTGACAAGATATCGTCAGCCTGCATCATCAACAAATCATGTCAGAAATAATATCCATAATCATAACATCTAATCAGATGCACAAATGTCATATATACAACAATCAAACCCCAATAGACCATTCCCTGAATAGATCTAGAGTACAAGGGTTTCATTGATGCCTCTGCATCCTCGAGGTCCAAAATCCTGCACACTCAAGAGAACTGAGTCAATAGAACCTGTCTATAACAATACATCAAAATAACATGTCTTCATATCCATAATGCCTTATAATCATGATCAGATTCCCAATAGTAATATAATCTGGATCACTTGCAAGTAAGTGTCCTCAAAGAATAAATTCGCTCAATGCACGTAAGAGAGGGATTTTACATACAACCCTCTCTTGGTCTAAGCTTCATCTCAAAGTTTCACAGTATAAAAGTGTTGAAAAAAATGTGTATTACAGTGTCACAAGTCTATCGATAAAAAAAAAATGGAAACTGTTGGCGCATATCATATGCATCCTCCCAGGTTGTCAAGTGTGGATTATATTTGTCCCACTGGACCTTGACTTGTTCTATTGTTCGACGTCATAGTTGTCGAATGCGATGATCTAGGATGCATATTGGCTCAGCCATGAGCGCCCCCTCATCCAATACCTACAAGGAACTCATGTCAATAACATGCGTAGGATCACTGATATAATGTCTCAAAACAGAAACATGAAAAACATCATGTGTGCACCTCAAAGAATCGGGCAAGGCTAGTCGATAGGCCATGAGCCCCTTCCTTTCCACAATCATGAAGGGTCCCATGAACCTAGGGGAGATTTTAGCTCCCTTTCCAAACTTGATCAAACTCTTATGTGGTTTTACCCGCAAGAAGACTTGATAACCAACTTCGTGACTACGATTGACACGGTGCACGTCGACATAACTCTTATGTTGATCATGTGCTACTTTGATCCTTTGTCTTATTGTTTGTATTTGATATTCCATTTTTCAGATCAATTCTGGTCCCACCAGGACCCTATCCTCAAGTTGATTCCAACTCGAAGGCGTTTGACATGATCGCCCATAAAGAAACTCTAGAGGAACCATCTTAATGGTGCTTTGGTAACTGTTGTTATAAGCTAATTCTACCAGTGGCAAGAATTCTTCCCAATGCTTTTGTTGGTCCATCACGTACATGCGCAACATGTCTTATAAAATTTGGTTTGTTTGTTCAGTATTCCCATTATTCTCTGGGTGATACTCAGTACTAAAGTTAAGTTGGGTTCCCAAGGCCTCTTGGAAACTAGTCCAAAATCGTCCAGTAAAAACCGATCCCCGATTGGATATAATCCTCTTAGGTACGCCATGCAGCCTCACAATCTCACTGATGGAAACTCTAGCTATGTCAGGTTCCTAATACGTTGTATGTACATGAATAAAATGAGCACTCTTCATCAGAGTGTCGACTACCACAAAAATCAAGTCGTGTCTCCTTGCCGCCAATAGCAATCCAACAATGAAATCCATCGAAATGACCTCCCATTTTGATTCTGGAATAATGTGTGGCTATAGTAATCCTGCTGGATGTCTATGTTCAGCCTTTACCTACTGACATTCTAGACATCTGGCCACATAGTTAACTATGTCTTCCTTCATTCCCTTCCAGAAGAATAAGGGTTTAAGATCCACCCTCATCTTCATGACTCCAGGGTGAGCCATGTATACTTCTCCGTGAGCCTCGTTTAGGATCAAACTCCTCAAATCGTCATTCGGTGGTATGTAAATCCGATTTTTAAACCTCATTAATCCATCTTTGTCAAACGTAAATCCTTCAAATATTGGTACCATCATTGTGTTTTGTTCGATAAAATCCTTGACCTCTTTGTACCAGTTATCATCGCGCTATAAAATTAGAATATTTTCATGTAGATTTGTCTGAAGTGGCAACACCGGAAAGATGCGTGGTATCCAACTCAATGAATCTTCCACTCGGTTCGTTGATTATTTTATGTAAGTAATCTCAAAATCATACTCGCTAAGCAATTCTGACCAATGCCATTGTCGTGCGTTCAACCCTCTTTGCGTAAAGATGTGTTGTAGTCCACAGTGGTCTATATTTAATTCAAATTTTCATCCAACAAGGTAGTGTATCCAAACCTTCAAGGCATATACAATGGCTAACAACTCCAAATTGTGTGTCTCATAGTTCTCCTCATGTCTTCTCAGTTTCCTTGAGATGTAAGCGATCACTCGAACATCTTGCATCAAGACTCTGCCTAAGCCTTCCTTGGATGCGTCAATGCATACCAAGAAGTTCGTGTCCATGTCAGGGACCTTTCGTATCGATTTCGTTCTCAAAATCTCCTTGAGCATCCGAAATTCTTCCGCACATTTCTTGGTCCAAACAAACTTCTTGTTCTTCTTATGTAATTTCGTGATTAGATTTTCTATCATTGAAAATCTCTCGATGAACCGTCGATAATATCCTGCTAAACCTATGAAGATATGCACTTCTGCGACATTTGTCAGTGCATGCCATTCCATAATAGCCTTGAACTTTGTTGGATCCATGGTGATACCTTCATCAAAGATGACATGCCCTAAGTAGTGAATCTTCGATTGATAAAATGAGCATTTGGACAACTTCCCATACAATTTGTGCTCTCGTAGACACTGTAGTACCAAGCGCAAGTGCTCATTATGCTCCTCTGTCGTCCGAGAGTAAATCAAAATATCGTCAATGAGTACTTGGATGAACTTGTCCAAGTACTTGCGGAACACTCCGTTCATCAAACTCATAAATACCGCTGAGGCGTTTGTCAATCCAAATGGTAAAACAATAAAATCCTAATGTCCAAACCTCGTCTTAAAGGCGGTCTTAGGGACGTCATTCTCCTTTATCCGTAATTGGTGATACCCTGATCACAAATCGGTCTTTGAAAACACCGTCACACCCTTCATCTGATCGAACAGATCATCAATCCTTGACAAGTGATCAATATGCCAACTACTTGGCAAAGTTGTAAACACTAACGCAACAAATTTTTCCTATACCTAGGATGATAAAAAAAAAATCATGTGTCCTAGAAGAAAAAATCCCAAGTTTTAATGCACTCCAAACGAAAACAAAAATAATATGATAGCATAAGCTTAGAATGAGATTGGCACCATGTTAGAGTTGTAGCCTCAAAATGGAATTCTCTGATATGGACTCATTGAGATTCAATGATTCCTATACATAGATTAAAATAGGTATGTAAGTTATGGATCCATGAGTCCAAAATATATATCCTTGCATTTGGCCTCCATATATAGGAAGAGATATGTGTGTGTCTAGATAGAAAAAGGGGGTAGGATCCCATGTTTGTGCATGCAGTGAGCAGAAGGGGAATATCCTAAATTGTGTTTTCATATGGTGATATATACCGAGTTGAGGAAGATATGCAGTGAGAAGGCATCATGGAAAGGGAAAGGATTTGATCTTATTATAATTAGTACAATTTTACCTAGAAAGTATTCTCTTAAATTATAGGATAAATATATGTTCTTCAACAAATAAAGAATTCA
>SNQJ01S0125188.1:15232-26319 GCA_010110895.2 Picea sitchensis | reverse complement strand
CAAGGTGAAAGCAACAATAGTAGAATTCAATGACAACCTAAACATGTGATCAAGGAATCATGTAATAAAATACTAATCATTTTATGGGAAAGAGACGTGCCACCATATTATATTAATAAAAAGTAGAAGATACAACCGAATTGCCTTGATGTTGCAAGTTCCCTTTTAGTGGTCCTTTGTTCCAACACACATACACTTGCTCCGAAATTCGCATGAAGATAATCCACAAAATCTTGATAGACAAATGGAGGCCTCAAGCATCACTAGGAACATGATTCTTCACACAGTCTTCAGCCTATTCTTTCATCAATTCTCTGCTTAATATTGCTTAACCTTTTCCATGAGAAGCCCATGATTATATAGGAGAAGGTGAAGTGGTTAAATGGATGAGGATGATCCCACCAAATCAGAGAAACCAGTAGGATCGCAACCATGCAGATGCCACTTCACATTCTAGAAGATTCCCCTTCTAGAAACTTCATGAAACCTTTTTTCTCTTTTAGCTTTGGAACGCTGCCGCACCCTGCCTATATAGCAACCTGCAGAAATTTCGTAGGCCAACTATAGAGAAGCCTACAGAAATCATAGATTTCTGCGCTGTGTAATATATGCAGCCTGCAGACCCTTTCTAAAAAACAATCTTGTAGAGGAGGAAAGAAGTTTCTTTTCTTAGGCAAAAAGTCATGTTGGGAGCCTGAACACATGTTTGTGAAATCATCATTAGAGTGACCAAAATAACGTGTAACAATCATGGTTACCAATGCTAGTTTAATTAAACCTAAAAATCTAATTTAACTAAAAATTATAATATAAATTATAATATAAAATAATATTAATAAGATTAACTAAATGTAATAATAATAAAGCTATATGTAATGTGACTAGAAGTAATAATGAGTAATAATAATAACTCTAAGTATTCATAAGACTATCACTCTTAGTAATAATGTAACCATAATGAGTAGTAATAATACTGTGAGTATGACTATGGTATAACTAAAACCATGTAACTATAATGAGTAGTATTAATAAACCCTAAGTGATAAATATAGAGCTACATGGATAATAATACTATAACTATAGTAATAGAATAACTATAATAAATAATAATAATAACCTAACTATAATCGTATTAACCAAGAACTATAATAATAAAGATAACTATAAGTAATAATGAAATGATAATAAGTAATAAAATAATAAATAAGTAATAATGAAATGATAATAAGTAATAAAATAATAAATTAGTAATAATGGCATGACTAAAGAATTAAATGGATAATAATGTAACTATAAGTAGTGCTAAAAATGATACTATAAGTAATGATATAACTAAAAATCCTAACTATATTAAATACTGACTGTATATCCTAACTCTAATATAATAATGATAAAAGTAAATAAGGAAAAAGAAGGAGAAAAGAGAAAGAAGTCAGACTAGAGAACTCACCTCATCATTGGAGACTCCTTTGCTGGTATATCAAAGGGAGTCAATTGTTTCTTACTTCTAAACCATCATTTCTGTTTATATTGTTGGGGGTGCTTGATTATCTCCAGTGCCTCTCTAAAGTGTTGTTTGTAGTAATGGTTTTCTTTAGCGAGGATCCTAGTGTCCTCTAGGAACACATGATGCTTAGTTTTGAGTGAGTGCTCTACTAAGTATGAGGTTCGAATGTGCTCATTATTTATGTCCCCTTAGTGTTATTTTATCCCAATTTGAAATGATCATCCTGTCTCTCCAATGTAGCTCTTTCCACATGAGCATGACACTTTATAGACTCATTTTTCTTGACATTGATCAATAGGGCCTTTGATATATTTAATTCTTTGTCTGATGGTCATAAGAGGTTTGAAAGAGGTTGTAATATCCTTCCTTTTCAAGATCTTAGCAATTTTATATGTGACTCCTTGGATGTAGGGAAGGTACACTTTTATATTGGAGAACTGGTTATTCCTAGAGTGAGACCTTCTTTCTTCCATTATCATCACCTTCTTGATATCCTTATCCTTGTAACCTATGTTCTTGAAAACTTTAGTGAGGTGGTTTATCTCTTGTTGAATATATTCATTGTCAGAGATTCTTGCCACCCTCCTTGCTAGGGTATAGAGGACTCCTTAATTCCATGAAGGGTGGTGGTGGGAGTTGGCATGAAGGTAGATATCTATGTGGGTTTTCTTCCTAAAGACCTTATGCCCAAGTGAACCATCTTGATTCCTGATGATAATAACATCAAGAAAGGGAATTCTATTGTTCTCTTCAAGTTCCATGGTAAGCTTGATGTCCTTTGAGATTCCATTAAGGTGTTGGAAGAATTTGTTTAGTTATTCATTGCCATGAGGCCATTTAAAGTTAGTATCATCGACATACCTCTTCCATATTTAGGGTTTCAGGGGGTATGATTCAAGAGCCTTCTTTTCAATATTTTCCATGAAGAGGTTGGCCACAATTGGAGACAAAGGGGATCCCATGGCCACTCCACTTATCTATTCAAAAAACTCTCCATGAAAGCTAAAGAAGGTTGATATCAAACATACCTTAGCCAATATTTCTATTTAAGAGTATGTGACTTAATAGATAACTTGAATGGATTCATTTAATGAGATCTTTGTGAAGAGTGAAACAACATCAAAGCTAACGAGCATGTCTTTTTGTTCGACTTTCTCATTTTTAATAAGGTTAACGAAGTCATTAGAATATTTTATGTAAGACTCAGTACCACCTACTAAAAGTCCTAATATCTTTGCTACATAATTTTCTAGTTCATAGGTTGGGGATCCAATTGTATTGACAATTGGTTTGAGTGGAATCCCTTCCTTCTGTATATTAGGGAGTCCATAGATTCTTGGGGAGATTTGACAGCTAGGAATAAGTCTCTTTTTCATTATTTCATCAAGGTTAGATTCCTTGATAACCTTCTTTAGATTCATTAATAACCTTATTGACCTCTTTGATAAACTTGGAGATAGGGTTTCCTCTTAGCTTCCTATATCTGCCACTATTTGTGAGGTTCTCAATCATCTTGGTATTGTAATCATTTTTGTTCATAACCACCATGAATCCACCTTTATATGATTTCAAGACTACAATGCCATCATTATTCCGTAATTTTTTAAGAGCTACATGCTCCTTCTTATCCAAATTAATTTTTGTTGGTTTCACCATTCTTAAAACTCTTGCCTAGTCTTGCCTTACAAACTCTGTGTCTTCATCGCTTAAGGAATTTATGCTATCCTCTATGCTACAAACAATGTTTTCCACGAGGATGATTTTTAGAGAAATTGAAAAGCCCAAACCTTTTTTTTTCAAGCCATTGATTTCCTCATTACTCAAGTCATGGTCGAATGTATTAACCACTTGTTTTGAGTCTTTGTCATTGTCACGTCTGAACTTTCCCGACAACCTATCGAATTTACCGTTCTACCACTCCCTCACTGTACGACCTTCTTTATCTGCTTTAACCATAGCATTCACATATGTTACTTCCCATAGGTCCATGTGTATTTTATGAGCGAGTTTTAGATGTGTTTTTAGGGATGTACAAGATATAGAATCAAGGGAGAAACAAGTTCTCCTAATTTCACCATAAATTATGTCGTGGCTCAACCTCATTAATACCATTTTATATTATAATTTATATTATAATTTTTAGTTAAATTAGATTTTTAGGTTTAATAAAACTGACATTGGAAACCCTGACTCGAGATGACATTCGTAACCCTAACCCTAAACCCTGATTTCTCTTGCATCGTTAGTCTTTATTGTACAGATTCACAACCCTTATCTTCGAATTGTTATCCTGAATATGAATCCTTGTATGGATTCAAAACGTCGATCACAACATGACTTCTACTGTAGACTATCCAGAAGAATTCTCTCATCATATTTACAATCAGAATCAGTGGAATCATTTAGTCATAGAAAGGAAAAGCAGTGAAAGGCACAATAAAACAAGGAAAGAGAAACCATCAACATAAGCTATATCATCAGAAGGAAATCATTGAACAACATGATCAAGTGAACATGACAAGTTATTGAAGAAATCAAATAATGAATGCTTTATATATATGTCAATGAATTTCAAGAGGAAGAACCGATGGAAAATAAGCAACACTGGAAGAGAGGAAAGGAAACATTTCACATGTAGCCCTACATTTATCTACACGACATATTGCAGAGAGGTCAAGAGAAGTCAAACCATCAGAGACAGAGATCCAGAAAGGAAGATCAGTAACATATAGATAAGGAGACATATCCATAGGGGGAGATATTATTTTTCCCATGATTGGTTAGATAAGGTACAATGTCAGGAGGAGACATATTGACAAGGGGAGTTGTAATATCCCCAAGGACGAGCCCTGTTGTAATCATGTTTATGAATTGTAAATCATGTTTTGTAGGCTGGTGAGACAAGTATTGATAAGATGGTGGGCTTATGTGTATATTAGGCCGAAGAGCCTAAGTGTTAAAAGCCAGGAACCTATTTTTGTATATGTAATATGTAGAAAATTAATAAAGATTAAAAATCGCTATGTGCAGACCGACCACGAAGAAAGAGTGATGGGGGACTAAGATTCCACAATATGGGTGAGGGAAAAAGGGGCTGAAAGGTTGGAAAGAGAGGCTAAGTGTTGAGCCTAGGGGCTTAAGTCCTTAGGAATAATAACTTATTATTATTCCAAAAACTATGTGAAATGTATGTTTTTTATCCTAAGTTCCTGCGAGGGGGAACGTTCGAAAAAGGGAACACATGCTAATGGAGCACATGCAGAATTATGGATGACATGTGTCAGCCCACACACATGCAATTTAACCCAAGAATTTAGCCATGAGGGGGGTTCGTCCTCCATTCTGTCGTCTGCTTTCGGAACCAAGGGATCTCTGTGTCTGAGTTCTGTAAGCCTCACACAGCTCTGAAACCTGAAGCCTGTGATGTTTTCTTGAGAAGATGATACATCCTCTGCCTAAATTGTTGAGTCTATGTTCGACCTCTGCGTGAATTTCTTGTCACACATCTGACAAATGGGTGTTACCTGAACCGTGTTGTGTTTTAGTGGCATGTTGTCGTTTCCTGTTTTTACACCTTGTTTTCCTATTGTTGCTATCACCTGTGAGTTAACCCAAGATGTTGCCATTGCTATCATCCTGAACTTGTGGGAATTGATTTGGAAATTGGTGGAAGAACCGGGTTGTCAGGCCCATGGTAGAAGAGGCAGGTTGTTAGGCCTGTGAGCAACTCTCTCCAGGTGAGGGAGTCTGCTGGGGAAGTGGTTTTCTTCTAGAGAGAGTCCAACACCAACTACGAAGCTCTGAGAATTCTTGATCCGGTATATTGCCGAGGTCCAGAGGGGAGGTGAAGCACCGATGGACTGTGCTTGTGAAGGTGTATACTCTCGGGCGAAACATGAATGTGGGGAATGAAAGTCTATGAGTAGTGGGTGTAAGAAGGCTCATGGAGAGAATCCTTCCAATTTCTCTATGTAGTTTTCCTGTAACCTCAACCTAGTCTAGGATTCCCTTGCCTTGGGTGGAGGTTAGTCCCAGCTCATGGGTGACCCACTGCTGAGTGTGATGAGCAGCATGGTCTAAAGCTGGGAGGTTCGTGGAAGGTCTGCACGTGGTTGTTGGAGTTACTATAGTTTCAAAGATAAGTATATGCATGTGTTTAATTTCAATTGGAACGCATGTCTGTGATGCTTTCTATATTATCATGTATTCCTTTGCAATGACAATCACCGTTGGTTCCATTAATTCTGTATGTTAGCAATAATTATATGTTTACTCTGTTAAGCCATTAACTTCATTTAAATGCATACTACATAAGTATGAGAATGTTTCTGCTTAGTAGCGTTGCCCGACAAGTGGGTTGATGGCTGGGGACGTTACAATATGGTATCATAGCTCAAGGTTTCAACGCTGAGCCTAGATGGGCCGGATAAGTGGTCTTTGGACCCAAGGTTTCGAGAGGAAATTGTGTCTAGAGGAATGATTTTGATTCTTAGAATTTTTCTGAGTGCCAAGGGGTTACTTGGCCATGTATGAATCTCAGGAGGAGTAACACTGAAATAAAACCACAGCCGGGCATGACATTTAACTGCAGAGAGAGAGAGAAATCAACACTTGGGGTGTTGGAGCCATAGGATCTGTTTGGAAAAAGGAGATCCCTTTATGACCTCCAGATCTGGAGAAGGTGCAAGGAGGATATTCGAGGATACTTTCGGGAGTTCGGTTGTTGGGAAAATCAGGGTGCGTTGAGGCACAAACCCCCGAAACCCAAAACTCCAAAGTCTCGAGAAGACATACACTGTAGATCTGGGAAAAACATCTCGATCGTTGGATCGAGCAGAAGAGAAAAAGGTAATTTTGGGAGTTCGATTGCCAGGAGAAGTGGGATGTGCTGATGCACAAACTCCCAAGCCCAAAATCGCAAAATCCTGAAGAGTTGAAGTAGTGGGTCGGGTTGACATCACTTGGATGGATGTGGACCCATGGGATGTGTGCCACATGACAATGGGCCTCGAAGGAAAAAGTAGACACAGTGGGGTCGGAGGGCATCGCCTAGGGTGATATGGACCTTCTTAAGAGAAACACGTGTCACCACCCTGGTTGGTGACAACTGTGCTATGGGCCCGGTGGCTAGAAAGGTCAGAAGTTCGAAAGTCAGGAGTTGGAGAGGGAAGAGAGTGTGAGAGTCTCCAGGACCGAAATCCTGAAACCTCGAAACCCGAAACCTTGAAGTTCCGATTAGGAAACATTGAGATCTAGTGCTTGGTCACGACCATGGTCACGTGGGGTTGGAGAACTGAGAGAAAAGGGCTAAGGCCTGAGTTTCCTACAGAGCTGAGCATGGCTTAGAAAATTCATGGAAACTGAACGTTTTATTGAATCAAGTTGTTTATGAATGCTGTGGGATTTGTTAAGGATTAATGACTTGAAAATTTTTGATTTCCTGCACATTGTGTTTGCAGAAGTTTTAACGAGTGCTAGAACTGTTTAGAGTTGCCACTGAGTGCAAGAGAAATGGAAGGGGAATGAACTGCTCACCGTTCGGAAGATGAAGCAAAAGGAATGGATGTTCATTTGGGAGTTGAAGGATCGAACTCCATTGGTCATGGAGAAGAGATAGATAATGAAGGAAACATGAGGAAGATCATTGAAGGATTGCAAAAAGATGCCCAAAATCGCCGAGAAGATAGCAGAAAACTCAGAAAAGCTCAGGAAAAACAAGGAGAATTCAACATAAAGTTGTTAAAGAGTTTAGAGAAAATAGAAAAAAAGTTGAATAAGGAGAGTGACTCGAGCAGAACAGGGAGTCACCAAAATCCTGAGGGAAGAAGGTCAAGGAGTGTGGGTAGAAACCATCGTCACTCCCAAGGTCACTCCAAGAAAAGGACACACAGTAGTTCAAGCCCATCTCCTACCAGAAAGCACAAGAGATCTAGAGTGGATGAATTGAAGGGAGAAATGGACAATATTAAGCCTCCTATGTTTGATGGAGAACATCATAAGGAGGAATATGCCGAAACATGGTTGCTCGGTATGAGGAAATATTTCCAACTGCAGAATTAATCCTCTCAAGAAGAAGGAAGAATTGCGATTTATCAATTGAAAGGAAAAGCAGATCCATGTGGTGGGATCAACTTGTGCAGGTGAAACACATTAGAGAGAAAGATATCACTTGGAAATAATTCAAGAGGTATTTCAAGAAGAAATACTTGACTAAAAGATATTATGACAAAAAGATGAAAGAGTTCTTTGAACTCAAGCTAGGCAACATGACCATTGGTGAGTATGAACGTAGGTTTTTGGAATTGTTGAAGTATGTTCTATTTATCAAAGAAGAAACTGTCAATATTCAAAGGTATTTGAGTGGACTTCCATCTTCCATTGGGGACAATATCTAGTATGATGACCCTAAGATCATGGAAGAAATGATAAGAAGAGTGAAATTCTTGTATGAACAACAAAGAGAAAAGATTACCTTTCGGAAGGCTTGGGATGACCATAAGAAGTTCAATAAAGAGCAGAGGCAGAAATGAAACAAACCTTCCTTTTTCAGAAATAGTCCTCAAGAACAACCATCATTTAGAGAGCCGAGACTGACTGACGTAGGGGAAAAAAGGCCAAGGTAGACGCCCATTCAGTGTTGGGGCTATCAGGGGAACCACAAGTATAGATATTTCCCCCATAAAAATGACAAAGTGAGATCTTTCCATAATGTTCAACAAGCTGAAATAGTGGAGGACATGGGCGGTAGAATGCCAAGGATCTACGTAGCCCTTGACAACAAGCAAGTTGGATTTCATTCACACATGATTGAAGTGGAAGGTATGATCAATAACCATCCCTTCACTATTTTAATTGACTCAGGGGCTAGCCATAGTTATATAGATCCTAGAGTGGTGGAAAGTTTGCAATTGTCAAGAAGAAAACATGAGAAGTCTTGGTTAGTGCAGCTTGTTACATGAACCAAGAGAAAAGTCACTGAGTTGGTTAAGTTCTATCTAGTGGACATGAATGGACTGAGCACAAAGGCTGAATTGAATATTCTTCCTTTAGGTTCTTATGATTGTATAATTGGGATGGATTGGTTGGACCAACACCATGCCATCTTGGATTGTCGTAACAAGGCATTCACTTGCCTGGGTGAGGAAAGGAATTATAAAATAGTCCAAGGAATTCCCAGAGCTGTTGCTATCAGAGAAATCTCAGCAATGTAGCTGAAGAAGTGCTACAATAAATGCTGTCAATTATTTGTAGCCCATGTGGAGGAGGAATATAGGGATGAGATCTCAAATACTGGAGATCATGCGGTACTAAAGGAGTTTGAAGATGTATTTCAGGAATTACCCGGACTACCTCCGAAGAGAGATATTGATTTCTCTGTAAACTTGATGCCTGGAGTAGCTCCAGTGTCGAAAGCTCCTTACAGAATGAGTACGCCAGAGCTGCAAGAGTTGCAATTGCATCTTGAAGAGCTTATGAAGAAGGGATATATATGCCCAAGTGTGTCACCTTGGGGTGCCCTGGTCTTGTCCGTGAAGAAGAAATATGGGACGCTGAGATTGTGTATGGATTTCAGACAATTGAACAAAGTGACTGTAAAGAAAAAATATCCTCTGTCGAGGATTGATGACCTATTCGATCAGTTGAAGGATGAAACGATATTTTCGAAGATAGAACTCAAGTTGGGATATCACCAGGTAAGGATAAAGGATTAAGACATCAACAAGAACACCTTTATAACAAGGTATGGTCATTATGAGTTCACAATGGTGCCATTTGGGTTGTCAAATGCACCCACTGTTTTTATGTGTTTAATGAATGGTGTATTTAGGGACTATCTAGACAAGTTTGTCATAGTCTTCCTGGATGACATCTTGGTTTATTCCAAGTCATAGGAAGAGCATGAACAACATCTGAGGATGGTGTTGTAGGTGCTAAGAGAGAACCAACTGTATTCCAAGTTGAGCAAGTGCTCGTTTTATCAGGAGCAGATCCATTAATTGGGGCATATTATTTCTGTTGGTTGTGGAGCCTGATTATCTTCTTGATTCAGACGTCCTTTCTTTCATCCATGTTTATACCATAGTCTTCAAGGAAATTGGAACAATATTATTTAATAGAACACAACTATATCTATCCATAGTAGTACATAACTACAATCTAGTGGTACACTACCACACCAAGTAGCACACAGATACTTGATCAATGACATATAATCACAATGAGTGGAACACATCCACCACAATAGCATACATCTACTGTCCAGAGACATACAATCTCCATAACAATGATCTGATATCAACCTGCACATAAAAAATTGTTATGATATAAACTAAATCATCTGGGCCATTCTTCCACTCACATCTGTGAGATCTAGAAGAACATCTGCCCTCATAAAGTCAAACATCAATGATGAGCTATCTAGACTATTCTTCTCAAGCAAGGAAGAATAAATGTCCCGATTTTTGACCATGGACCATTCCCCACCTTGGTCCATTCCTCTGGCACTAAACAAAGTGCAACCTAGAGAAAATGAGTCTGCCCTAGGGAATGCCTGCCCCTGATTGTTGAACCTAGACCATTCACCTATTTGGGCCATTCCTCCAACACTAAACAAAGTGCAACCCATAGAGAATGAATCTTCCCTAGGGAATGACTGTCCGGACCATTTCCTAAGGAAATTACTGTCTTGCACCAACCTCCAAAATGAACCATTCTTTGAAACTGCTCACAACTGTGAACTTTGAAAGAATGACTGTCTGACGAGGCCGACCAGTCTTCTTGATTGACCATCAAGAAGAGAGATTGTCCTAGACCATTCCCCATGTTAACCACAATGGGAAATTGATGTCTATGGTACATCATAAATCCATCGAACCATTTTCATTACGAAAATGATTGTTCGATCTCAACTATTTTCCGAACTGGAAAATTCTTGTTCGTCAGAAATCTCAACCCACTTTCCGAACTTGAAAGGAACTGCTCATCCAGGACCATTTTTCGAACTGAAAAAAGACTGTCCATAAATCAATAAGAAATCAATTCTCCCTCCCAACCTGAGAGTCATATCTTCCTTTTTAAATAAGGAAGTCGTATCCACGAGCTCCAGCTTGAGTACGCAAACTCTTTCATCTTGGACAAAGGCTTTACCAAAATATCTTCTTATCTGCTCATTTGTGGAGATATATATTGGAGAACCACTTCTCCTTTCTTGAATTCATCACGGAGAATGCAATGCTTGATCTTTTGTTTCCTGCTAGATCATAACATCGTGGAAAAGCTTAAACTGTGACATATCCATGTGGCACTTCTTCTATAATCATGAGATCTTTGTCATGGATTGGAAACCCATCATCATGGATTGGGATTTTTTCCCTAGAAGGCAACCCTCTGTTATGAGGGAAACGTATTGCGGCTATGCATTATGGCGAGTATTGTATTTTGAGAGAGGATACTGTGAGAGAAAGAAGAGGAAGTTACAACTGGTTTTGATGTAGGTTGTATCCCTTCATTTGCTGGATAATAATAAAGGAAGGACCTGGACATTTCTCTGGTGGACGTAGCCCACATTGGGTGAACCACG
>SNQJ01S0125188.1:0-10307 GCA_010110895.2 Picea sitchensis | reverse complement strand
GGGAGAAGACTATGATGATTACTTGTTCCAGTAAACCAGATATATCTCTACATGAGCCATTATATCGTCCACAATATCCATAGGTTGGAATTGAAATCAGATGACTGCAAAGACTATTTTCCAGAATAATTGAACAAAGAGCATATGTAGAGCAACCTCAATGCTTTGAGGTATACCAGAAAGAGACCCTTGCATGCAGATGGAAGAAGACAACTTGGTGGAGAACCTCCAATGCACAACATAAGCATGGTGAAGACTTTATATAACAGAGATATTGTATAAGAATGATTACTTAGAAGATCAGGATGATGGATTGCCAATCCATGACAAAGATCTCATAATGACAGAAGAAGTTTCACATGGATATGTTCTAGTTTAAGCCTTGCCACGATGTTATGATCTAGCAGGAAACAAAAGAGATGAATTCAACTATGATATATTGTAATGATCAAAGCTATATGAAGCCTTCAAAGAAAACCAATGTTTCAGAAAGACCAAAGTACATTGAGATCAAGCATTGCATTCTCCATGATGAAGTCCAGAAAGGAGAAGTGGTTCTCCAATATATATCTCCACAGATTAGCAGATAAGAAGATATTTTGGAAAAGCCTCTGTCCAAGATGAAAGAGTTTGCATATTCAAGCTGGAGCTCGTGGATGCAAATTCCTTATTTAAAAAGGAAGAGATGACTCCCAGGTTGGGAGGGAGCACTGATTTGTTATTGATTTATGGACAATCTTTTTTCAGTTCGAAAAATGGTCCCAGATGAATAGTTACTTTCGAGTTCGGAAAGTGGGTTGAGATTTTTGACGAACAAGAATTTTCTAGTTTGGAAAATGGTCCAGATCGAACGATCATTTTCGTAATGAAAATGGTTCGATGGATTTTTGGTGTACCATAGACATTGATTTCCCATTGTGGTTAAAATGGGGAATGTTCTAGGACAATCTCTCTTCTTGATGGTCAATCAAGAAGACTGGTTGACCTCGCTAGACAGTCATTCTTTCGAAGTTCACAGTTGTGAGCAATTTCGAAGAATGGTCAGTTTTGGAGGTTGGTGCAGGACAATAATTTTCTTTAGGAAATGGTACGGACAATCATTCCCTAGGGTAGATTCATTTCCTCTAGGTTTCACTTTTTTTAGTGCAGGAGGAATGGCCCAAATAGGTGAATGGTCCAGGTTCAACAATCAGGAATAGACATTTCCTAGGAAAGACTCATTCTCTCCAGGTTGCACTTTGTTTAGTGCTAGAGGAATGGACCAAGGTGGGGAATGGTCCATGCTTAGAAATCAGGACATTTATTCTTCCTTGCTTGAGAAGAATAGTCCAAATAGCTCATCATTGAATTTTGAATTTATGAGGGCAGATGCTCTTCCAGATCTCACAGATGTGAGTGGAAGAATCGCCTAGATGATTCAGTTTATATCATAACAATGTTTTCTGTGCAAGTTGATATGTATGTCTCTGGACAATAGATGTATGCTACTGTGGTGGATGTGTTCCGCTCATTTTGATTATATGTCATTGATCAAGTATCTGTGTGCTACTTGGTGTGGTAGTGTACCACTAGATTGTAGTTATGTACTACTATGGATAGATACAGTTGTGTTCTATTAAATAATATTGTTCCAATTTCCTTGAAGACTATCAACAATGTTGAAAATGATTATCAGCTAGATGGATGATCAATGGACATAAATTTCTCAGATGAAAAATAGTCCAGGACATCTATTCTTCTAGGACATATTTTCGGATTAGAAGAATGCTTGTGTCACTCTATGGAGTGAGTGACTTATCCAGCATCATGTTTGATTACTCAGATGGAGTATGGTTTCGAGATATGATTTAGTTGATGACATAGTCTATACGACTATGATGATGCTACTGATTCAATGGTATGTTTATGCTCAAGACCATTGTCTTCAATACCTTCCTAGCTAGGAGGGAGTGCTGATATTATGGTAGCTACGGGAGGTATTTACCTCCACGTGTAAACTTGATGAGAAAAGAATATTTTGGGAAGCAAGAAGATACCCTAATGAGTTGGCTAATAACCCTAGAAGACAAGTCGGCTCAAGGGGATAATTTGTATTAGGTTATTAGCCTCTAAGAGAAGAAGTCGGCCAAAAGAAATATTATATACTGAGTAAATAGGTACCCAAAATGAGAAGTCGGCCCATGCAGTTAGCCAAAATTAGTATAAATATAGGAGTCCAATCTTCATTCTGGCAGGCATTCTCAAAACTACAGAGCTCACTTGTGCGCACTACAGTTAGCCAGTTTGTGCGCAATTTTGGAGGAGAGCTGCCATTGCAGCTGCTGTAGCTAGCAGATTACGTTTTGTCTTGGAATATCTCTTAGTTATGGTTTGGACTATCTGATTAACTCTTGTTTGGTGCGATATCCTTGGAGAAAGGTGTGCCACCCTTTGTTTGGCTATCTAGCCTAGGGTTCGCTTCCAGAGTGATTCTCTGTCAAGGTTAAGGTGCACAGAGGGTGGCTTCGAATGATGGTTGGGTGACAATAGTGATATTGTCTATGGTAAAATGAGCACATCCATCATTTTCTAACATTGATAAGTTGGTGGGCTTATGTGTATATTAGGTCGGAGATCCTAAGTGTTAAAGGCTAGGAGCCTGTTTTTGTATATGTCATATGTAGAAAATTAATAAAGATTAAACATCGCTACGTGCAGACCGACCATGAAGAAAGAGTGATGGGGGAATAAGCTTCCACAATATGGGTAAGGGAAGAAGGGGCTGAAAGGTTGGAAAGAGAGGCTAAGTGTTGAGCCTAGGGGCTTAAGTCCTTAGGAATAATAACTCATTATTATTCCAAAAGCTATGTGAAATGTATGTTCTTTATCCTAAGTTCCTAGGAGGGGGAACATGTGCAAAAGGGAACGCATGCTAATGGAGCACATGAATCCTTATGGGTGACATGTGTCAGCCCAAGCACATGCAATTTAACCCAAGAATTGAGCCATGAGGGGGGTTCTTCCTCCATTCTGTCATCCGCTGTATGAACCAAGGGATCGCTGCATCTGAGTTCTGTAAGCCTCACGCAGCTCTGAAACCTGAAGCATGTGATATTTTCTTGAGAATCTGATACATCCTCTGCCCAAACTGTTGAGTTTGTGTTCAACCTCTCCGTGAATTTCTTGTCCCGCATCTGACAAATGGGTGGTACCTGAACCGTGTTGTGTTTTAGTGGTCTGTTTCCGTTTCCTGTTTTCACACCCCGTTTTCTTATTGCTGCTATCACCTGTGAGTTAACCCAACCTGTTGCTGTTGCTGCCATCCTGAAATTGTGGGAGTTGATTTGGAAACTGGTGGAAGAACTGGGTTTTTAGGCCCATGGTAGAAGAGGTAGGTTGTCAGGCCTGAGAGAAACTATCTCCAGGTGAGGGAGTTTTTTGGGGAAGTGGTTTTCTTGCAAAGAGAGTCCAGCACCAGCTACTGAGCTCTGAGAATTCCTGATCCATCCTATTGCCGAGGCCAAGAGGGGAGGTGAAGCACCAATGGACTGTTCTTGTGAAGGTGTATACTCCCAGGCAGAAAAAGCATGTGGGGAATGAGAGTTCGTGAGTAGTGGGTGTAAGAAGGCTCCTGGAGAGAATCCTTCTGGTTGCTCTGTGCAGTTTTCCTGTAACCTCATCCTAGTCTAGGATTCCCTTGCCTTGGGTGGAGCTTAGTCCCAGCTCGGGGGTGACCCATTGCTGAGTGTGATGAGAAACATGGTTTAAGGCTGAGAGGTTCGTGGAAGGTCTGCACATGGTTGGTGCAGTTACTACAATTTCAAAGATAAGTATATGCATGTGTTTAATTTCAATTGGAACACATGTCTGTGATGCTTTCTATATTATCATGTATTCCATTGCGATGATAATTATTGTTGGTTCCATTAATTCTGTATGTTAGCAATAATTATATGTTTACTCTGTTAAGCCATTAACTTCATTTAAATGCATACTGCATAAGTATGAGAATGTTTCTGCGTAGTAGCGTTGCCCGGCAAGTGGGTTGATGGCCAGGGACGTTACAGGAGGGATGATTTTAAGGATGGAAATTTATTTTAAAATGTAGAAACCTTAGCGATTCTTACTAATCCTTCATATTCAAACTATAAATGTTTGGCGATATTTTTGTAAAAATATTCAAATTTCTAAGGATTTTATATAGTTTTTATAAAATTTTGGCAATTTTTAAGGTAAAATAATTTTATCCTATAGAATTTGGGCGAATCATTTTTAAAATAGCGAATCTTTTTTTTGGAAAAACCATGGAAAATTAGCCCCAAAAATCATCCATGCGTTACAGGATTTAACCTTTGGTCAAAGAGGGAGAGAAAGAACAAAGGCATAGAGAAGGAGAAAAATAACAGATGCATGAATATAGCGGGAGCATCCCTAATGGGAGATACCCTTTGCCATTGATGTCAAAGGGGGAGAGATAAAAAAATTGATGAGGAGCGATGATCACAAGGGGAGAATGCACACGAGTGTTTCCATCAATGATGATGTTTCCATCAATGCCAAAGGGGGAGATTGTTGGACAGTTGGTTTTCATTGATGTCAACCCTTGGAGAGTGATATTGGAGATCAATGCCAACCCTTGGATAAGTTCATAAGATATAGATATGTTGACAAGATTATTGGATGGTTGGTTATCATTGGTATGATCAATATTATTAGTAAGTTAGTTGATGTTAGTGGATGTGATGGATACATTTGATGAAGGCTACATGAGCTAGAGGTGTGGTTAGGATATCCGCAGTTGAACAAGGAATATGGATATGAAGGACAATGTAAATGCATGAAAGATCCTCATAGATGGATAATACTCATCGTGTCATTTCCAATGATATGTGGAACACCACGTGGTTCCTCATGGTTAGGGAGATGTGGCCTTGTAAAGTTGGAAGTCCCAAAGAGTGGCCAAGAAGCCCCCGATTGGTTTCAAGTCTTAGTCAAAGGGTAAAGTGGTTGCAACAAGAAATCCCTAAACTAAGGAAATAATTTATCTTGAAAAATTATAAACACACCTCAAGGAATCATTCATAAGAACACATACACACATATTGAATATATATCTTGTGAGAATATTTTGGTCTAATACATTTGGTCTATTGGTGAAATTTGAGGTAGAAAGTATGAGGTTGCGAAGGAAGGTCAAAGGTGAAGGTCTCAAAGATGCAGAAAAGAAGTAACCCTAGTTTATGAGGCCATCTGTGGGTTTCAAGTCATCAGGGAGTGGATGTACAAGGGTCGTAGTGGAGAAAAGCACATATATCCGAGAGCAGTAGAAGATAAAGTCACATATCTGTAAAAAGGCTTATGAAAGGTTGTGAAGGGATGATTGTGACAGGTTGTTGAGGTTGAGTTTGGTTTGTTGGTATAAGATTTGAAGCACTCGGTTAGTTACAAAGTGTAAAGGTATGTTTATATGCTTATGCACTTATATCTTAGTGATATTGTGGAGCATGCTTGAGGCATGTCTTGGGTATGTTCGTTGAGACTTTGGTATATGATCCATGTGAGAGGATCTGGTTTAGTAGCAATGACAGTGACAGGTTGGACACGTTGATTAGTGATAGGTTGGATTGATCAGTGATAGGTTGGATAGATTTATGTGATAGGTTGGATAAAGTGATAGGTTGTATACTGTGACAGGTTGACAATGACATGTTGATTGATATATCAGTGGAAATGATTGTGGTAGTGATAGTTTGGTCTACACTTATATTTCAGAGCGACAGGATGGGGAAAGGAAAGGGGTTTTTATCCTCCTTCCGGTTGGTTCTCAAGAATTAGGTAGTTGGAGCTTCGTTCATGTTGGAACTTGAGAATCGAGGGGTTGTAGCCTCCTTCTGGTTTGAGCCAGAGAATTCAAAGAGTTGTAGCTTCCTTCAAGTTGGAGCCTGAGAATCACGGGGTTGTAGCCTCCTTCTGGTTAGAGCCCGAGAATTCAGGGAGTTTTATCTTCCTTTAGGTTGGAGCCTGAGAATAGGTGGTTGGAGCATCCTTCCATTTGCACTTGGAAAATTTGGAAGTTGGTGCTTCCTATGAATGAATTCTTGATATATATAAGAAAACATTTTTTGGTTTTCTCCCATTTGGGTTTCCACATAAATACTGGTGTACTGTGTTCTTGAATCTTAATTTGATGATGTTGATGTGATGCTACTTATGATTACATGCTTATGATATATTGAATGCAATTATAGATGATACGTTGATGATAAAATGATGAACATTGTTGATAGATATAAAGAATATATATTGTGGTTAAAAGTGGTATAATTTCTCATTATTAATTCACCCCCTTCTCAGTAATCCAACAAAAGATGATAACTATGTAGCTCAGAAAATCCCACTATTCCAAGTTCCTAACATATCTATTTCCATTTTCTATATTCCTTCTATTTGATACCCCAAAGAAAAACTAAAAACTTTTTTAAAAGGTTAAAACTTGGGAATACATTGAATACCTTTATAGGTGCATAGTACAATAATGGGGTCTGATCTTTATTTGGCCCACTTTCCGGGGCACAGGTTGAGGAATTGAAAGCCATCTAGATGATTTTCTTAGTCCTATATTTAACCATATCAACTTGAATTTTATGCACAATCATAGTTTGTAACAAATACAATAACTTTGGAGGAAACTTTACTAACAAAACCAATCATTCAACTCATCATATTATAATTGAATTTCCTTTTAGTCGAATAATTTCCCGAGATAAAAAGAGGAAAAATTGACAGACATGATAACTTGGGGTAAATAAAGATACAACAAGTAGGATAAAAGTATAAAGTCCAATAAATTAAAAGTTTATTGTATCGAGATTCATTTCCTTGTTGGGAAGCTATTCTAAAATACATTTTCATTTTAGCTTTGCATGAAAAAAAGGAAAATTTTAAATCAACAAGTATATTTTGGAAATGGAAATTAAATTTACTGTAATAATTTAAAAGCGGGCTACATGCCATGTATCATCATTGTTGTGATGCACAATAATATACTTATTTTTGAGCAAACCATTTTTGAGTTGTGTAGTATAAGAACTAACTATTATTGAAACAAATTTTTTTGGTAAATATTTATCCTTAAAAGCAATTTGAAATGACGTTGTCTAAATGTTATACATTTTTTTTTCTTTTTTTGTCGGAATCCAATGACATAAATCTGCACGAAATCACAATTTTCTATTGTTTAAATTGTATTTATGAATCTAAAAATGGATTCAACGTGCTGAAAACCCCTTGGGGCACTCAGATTATATAGAATTAACCACTCAAATATGAAAATCCAACAAATTCTCACCATATTTCGAGAAAAATTAAACAAAAAATATTGTTAGAAAATGGAAAAAATGTAGAACAGTTAGAATATGACATTTGAAATATGTGACATGGTCTAAAATCATAAAATACATAAAAAAAAATTGAAAAGAAACTTGGACTTCAAAGCATTTCCCCCTTAGCTACTCTTGATGGTCTAATATATTTTGTATTGCTTCAATTACTGTCCAAATATAATGCAATGAAATGAAGACCACTATAAAAATATCTAACTCTTTATCTTCATTTAGATCAATTCCTAGTTTATGAAAAAAACAAAATTTATTATTAATTGAATTTTTTCGGAGAAAAGACGGGCAATCCAATCAGTTTATGTTGATATACAAAAAAATTAACCTTTAGTAATAGTAATATGAGTAATGTTATACAAAAGTTTAACCGTTTAGAAAGAATGATCATGATCAATTGTAATATGAGTAATGGTATACAAAAGTTTAACCTTTTAGAAAGAATGATCACGATCAGTTGTAATATGAGTAATGGTATACAAAAGTTTCGTCACAAAACAAGCTAATATTTTCATAGCATATGATATATTGATCCAATGCTAATATTTTCATAAATAAGATAGATTACAAGTTCACATCAAAGAAACAAATAAAATGAGATATGACAACAAGAGGAGAGAAGGTAAAGCAAGATAATTTTATTAATTTATAATAAATAACCAAAAGATTAGAACTGAAAAGTGCATATTAATATTAAACTATGTTATTAGGAAAAAAACCTCACAAACAGTTCATGCATTTCCACACATAAAGAGAAAATAATATATAAATTAAAGTACATATTAAAGAAGAAGTAAAATAATATAATTTTATTAATTTCAAACAAATAATTAAAAAAATATAACTAAAATACACCTTAGTACTATGCTATGCTTTGGGATAAAAAAACCTTTACACATAGTTATGCATTCCCACATGCAAAGGAGAACATAAATCAAAATCAAAAGTCATGTTGAAAGCCAATAATAGAACCAAAGAAACTTCCTCAAAAGAGATACTTGGGAAGATGATGCCTAAGGATCTTCCTCAAAAGAGATACTTGGGAAGATGGTTAATAGCATAAGGATCAATTGTCGAAGTAAATTTCAGTGAAAATTATGGAAACAAAATAAGTTGCATGCTAAAGTTTATAAGATAAATGTGAATTTGGTAAACCAAAGAAAATACTAGGAAAAATTGATTGGTCGACAAACCGCTATAAGATCAATAAATCTGGGTTTACCAATTAAACAAGTAAGTGTTCCTTGGATGAATCAAGATATGAATTAAAAAATGTTACATAAATATGAAATAGAGCTCAATCATGAGGTAATAATGGTTTTGTCAACTTGGCCTTGTGAGGAGCACTAATCACTTAATTATATGCATATATACTTCATTATTAACCCCATATTTAACACTTAGTTGATAATATCAATCAAATCTTGGTTGTTTCCCTTTGTTAATAATGCTAAAGTACATCCTCGACAGGTTGATCATTGGGATTGGGATGGGTGTTGAGTGTGTGTTAGGGACCTAACCTCCCTAACCCCTCATTTAGGTAGAATACTATGTTTTCTGTGTAATAAAGGCCGACATTAGTTAATAAGGCCTATTTAATACATTTGAACAAGTCAATGTAAGAAGACCTAATAGAATCTTTCGCTTCTAGAAATATCTTCCTCTAGAATGTTCTTTAGAAGATAGAATTGGTATAAATAGGAGTAGGAGGCATGAGAAACTTTGTCTTGAGAATTATTGCAATAGAGGGTTGCTCTGCTAGAGGTTGCCCCCTTGAAGAGGCACACAAACATTGCTTTCGGGTGAAATCATGAAGATGGGTAACACTTTTGCTTGTTTTATGAGAAAAAAAACTGTATTTTCACAATTTCATCAACTTCCGCCATACAAAAGTATTTATTTATTTATTTAGAATTTCACTTTATAGTAAAAACAAAACTTGTGAATAATTTTGTTATCTTTCCAATGACTATTTTTCAATTTTTTTATTATCAAGATTTGATATGTCAATTTGACAATTGTTTAACAGTATGTTCCTTAAACATGAAAGGAATGATAATGAGTTATTTTTTCCCACAACAATGTATCTATTATTAAACTTATGTTTTTAAGAAACAAAATATACCGCAACAATCTACAAAGACTCTATTTTATTATGACTATAATTTTGAATCTAACGGATGAATATTATAATTTCCAGAAGTTTTTGAAGTTGACCAAGCTGAAAATGTTGCAGATTTTAAACACATGTTTTTCTACACCTTGTATCTATCTTAATTTTTACTTAAAAGTAAAATATAAATATACCCTTTTGAAAAGAACAGTTTAAGGATTATGAATATAATTTTTTCTAATTTTTTCACTATATATTTTTAGAGATACTGATATTTCATTTCACAGAATCATAATGTCTTATGAAAATATTATGCAGTGATTTTTTTTTTAAATTAAATAAAATTAGATAAAAATAATGAAAATGAAAACAAATTATAGGAATTAAAAGTAGATTCAATTTTGGAAATGCCGGTGTCATTTTTGAAACCAAATTCTCAGTATTTGCAGGAGTCTGCAACCTCTAAAGTTCAGGTAAGCTTGGGGCAATTCTCTGGTTTTTGTTTTCAGTCCCAATTTCATGTTTTCGACCAAAACAATATTTTGGCCGAAACAATATTATTTCGGCCGAAAGACTAAATTCTAACGGAAACTGTCAAAACTGAACGGTTTCCAAGGTTTTTGACCGAAAAAACCTTCTTTCGACCGAAAGCGTGTTGAGCGAATTCCGTCAGTCGAAAAAAATGAAAATACATGTCGTATCATTTCATTTCGTGCCAAATCATATAAATACGCTTTCAGCTGAACACATTTAACATAATTCATCGGATGGAAGGACATATATTGTTGGAGATATGGCTATAACAGAAGACTGACGCAGAT
>SNQJ01S0125187.1:26745-50757 GCA_010110895.2 Picea sitchensis | reverse complement strand
CTCGCAGTGATTTATGTACAAGTATAATTCTAGCAGTCATTACCATGACAAAAACACACAATCATGGCAACAAAATTTCAAGGATAATTACAATGGTAAAAACCCATGACAACAATCGCATATCACAACTTATGTACAAGTTTAATAACAGGTGTTCTCATTTGTAATCAATACATCAAATACCCATGTTATAAAATAACCCATCTAATCATCAAACAAAAATGCACGTCCCTGAATCATTCACATGAAATTTAGCCTTATGTTATAATTTAATTATACAGGGTACAAAAATACTTATCCATTATTGTTGATAGACGACCAATTGACTATTTTTTTCCTTTCCACCCAACCGTAGGCTCAGATGCATTCACTCTTAGCATTCTGGCCACCCCCATGCCAAGCCATGATACCACTAGGATATCTCTCTCAGGTTCTCAATAATATTTGAAGATCATTCTCCTTCACTCTACTCTTGATATATATTTTTCTTACACCCACCTAGCCAAGGCCTCTTCGAGGTTTATCATATAGCTTCCTAGCATCAATCTTGCAGTCCTCTTAGCTTAGGTTGGGCATTTTTGGTTTTCTATGCTCGAGCTCGGGATTCTTCCACGAGTTCTCTAATCCCTTTTATTGCACGCACTCATGCATTCTCTTTCAACGGCTCTCCTCCTCAGAGGACCACACTCTCCTCTCCCTAAAACTCTCTCCTCGTGTGCTTTTCCTGCATGCATGAATTAGGTAGGTTCTCGACCTATCTTTTTGTTTCTTCTATCAGAAGGCAACTTGTGGATCAATCCTGGGACCCGTGGTGATCTTTCCTACTTTTCTCTAGTTGACAACTTCCTGTCCCTTTTGGCATCCCTCCATACTTCCATTCATTGGGTTGGTTGTTTTTTCAACTACCAACCTCCCTCATTAACTGATTTGTATTGAAATCGGGGCTAAGGGAATTAATTTAAATAAGGCTCGAGGTCCTTTAGTTTAATGGGGCCTCCTCTCATTCCACTAGTGATATCATGACTAGTACTTTAAGGCTTCACCCCAAATTTAGTTTGGCATTTACAATTAAACAATAATACATTTACAATATTTACATGTCATTGCATGGCAATCACTAATCGTGATTTATTACATGTATTTAGGGTTTAGATAGGGGGTGTTACAGATACACCCATTCCCATGATTTCCATGTCTAATTCAATGAAGCACCAATCTAATTTTTATGAGAAGAATGGACTCATTTGTTGGTTTGTTGGCTCATGGCCTATATTGGTAGATCTGCACAACCGAGTTTTATGAAGTTGGAAGCCCCTTCTATCGAAGGATGCATATATAGTATAATTTGATGTAACAACTGATAGAGACTCTATTATCCACTTTGGTCATTGGTTTTGGGGTTGTTGGCCTTTGCATGAAGCATCGGTACCCTACCTTTTACCGCTCCGTGAATTGTTTATCCTCAATCCCATAGTGAGTAAGAATCCTTAATCTTCCCCTGGAATTCTGGCCTCTTGATAATTTTCCTAGGATTGGAAATGGAATTGGAAAATTTCATTACTACAACCTTGAAATGGTAGAAAAGAAACACACAAATTTTGCAAGGACGTGTGTTGAAATGGATTTCTCAAGGCATTCTTGAAGAGATTTGGATGGATGTAGGTGAACATATTTAGAAATAGAAGCTAGACTACAAACTCCCGTTGTAGATATTGTTTCACAGTTGGTCATACATTTTCCTCTTTCCCAAAATGCAAACTTGCTCATGACTTGGGGGAAGTGAAGCACATTGAACCCCTTGCCAAAAGTAAACTTTCTAAACGAACTCTACATGGTGGGATGGTGCAAAGGAAGAACACCAATTGAACAAAAAGGATTCCCCTTCGATTAGCCAGGATCCACAACGTAATCAGAAAGTTCCACCCTCAATGGTAGCATCTACTTGGAAGTTCTTATTGAGGAAGTTAGTTTTCTACGGGAAACCCTTTGCATATTCCTTCATTTGAAAAGATGCCAGATCATGCTCTTGAACGAGTAGAACCCTATCCCATCTCTCAACATCATGTAAGCTAGGTTAATCAAGTTGATGAGAAAGAATAAGAGCATGAGGTGGAGAAATAAGTAGTGCAAAGGATTTTGGAATCCCTTTTTGTGAATCTAGATCACAACAAAGGGAAATATGAGAATCTAGTAACACCTATCTAGAGCTCGAAGGAGGAATGGGAGAAATAAATTATAAAGAAAAAAAACACTCCATCTCTATAGCCGTGGTGACCAAGAATTGACATTGAAACTTATTCTAGACATGTTTTGTTTATGTGCTCTTTCATTTCATGGTTTGTTTGTATTTACTCATGAATTCCATATTTGTAAGAAATTTTGGGAATTTTTTTTTAGGAGTTTGTAGAATACCCATCCTTTTAAAGCTAGGCATATCTCCCACCTTTGCCCACAACCACCCCTTTTTGTATCACAATGTTGTCCAATTTGGTCATAGTTTTTTCTAATACAAATCCTAACCATTATTAAAAAACTGACATATTAATCATCTATTTTAAATATTGTACTTTAGTAGTGAGAGATCCTAATCATTTTATGAGATATGATATACAATATTGTTTTAATAATTTTGTAAACAAATTATTCATTTAATATAAATTTTAAATTTTTGGGGAGAAAATTTTACATGGAAATCTAAAGGATGCTTCAACACATTTGTGAATGGTATTCCTAATAAATCCACTAGCATAAACTAGTGCAACTTGCCCAAAAGGATTTGAAATGAGAACCAGATGGCACAAAACTAGCCAAATATTCAACAATATTAACAAGATCCAATTATGCTAACCCCTTAAACTATATATGTGTGCATGTGCATATGTGTGAGATTTATATTAAAAACAAAATTATATAAAAATATCTTCTCTAAAATCAAATGTAATGATCCTAGAGGAACAATTGTAGCAACATTTTCCTAGGGAATAGGGACCACCTAATAGTTTAATAGAGTCATATGTGTTATAACCCTAATTTTCACCAAACATGCTTACCTGGCATCAAGCCATCTCAGATTCCTTATTTGCCAAAACATTATTGAACAACTCTTCTTAAAAAACCCTTTTATAAAGGCCCATGTTCCATGTTCCATTACTGAACGCGTGTACACGCTAGCTGACCCAAGACAACCCGTGTGTACCTACAAAAGTACGAAAAAAGGAAAGTTACTTACGAAACACACATCTTTGGGTAAGTTAACTAAACCTTTCAGCCATGCATGGACGAAAGTTTGACCAAATACCTAGCTTCTTCTAGCCTATAAAAGAAGGGTTAGGGGTCCCATTTGGAAGAGGAAAATCATAGTAAAGAAACTATACCCGATTGCGCATTCTCTTTGTCCCAACCTTTAGCCATCCTTGTGCAAAGAGAAGTATAGAGCAAAGTAGTTGGAGGACATTTGAAGAGGAGCCCAGGACCAGTCTCGAGGAGCAGTGCTGACCACATATTGTAAGTTGCTATTGTGAAGATTAATACAAAAAGGAATACTTTTCCCGTCCCGCCATATCATGTGTTCAAGTTGAATGTTTATTTTATGATATTGTCACAACTAACCCAGTAATTAGTATATGAAATGCATGCTCGTAGCTCTCTGTTTGTTCATGTATGAATGCAGGTCAGCTTTGGGAGGAGGCTTGCAATCAAAGAGTGAGAGAAAGCAAAAAATATATACAAGTAGTGCTCTCAACATGTGAAAAGTCTAGACTAACTAAGGTCAGGGCATGTGGGCCCTTTTATAATGATCAACAACGTTTTCCAAATGCCGAAATAGTCGGACCCACGTCCGGGGTGCCCCCACTACATGAGGCTGCATAGATGGTGGCAGATCCTCAAGGGTAAGGGGGATAAGAAACCTACTAATAATGTTGGTGGGGGAAACACTGAGAAATAGAAGGCGAGGTATCCGTGCAACCTGTGTGGGGAAGACCACCCGACCCACCAATGTCCTCAACTTGTAGAGGCCAAAAAGTTTGTGACACAGCAACAGCCTGTCGTGTTAACCAATCCATTTCAACATGTGCAAAACCTAACCCAAGCCTCTACAAGCGCGGAAGGGGGTAGTCAAGGACCCTCTCCATCTTCGAACAGTCCCGCATCCATGAATGTGTATATGATGAAGGGTGATGCTTTTATATCAACTAGAGTGCATGACTACAGTAAACCAAGCACTTCCAAGAAGGGAAAAGAAGCCAAAATCCCATCTCTTCCTCTTCAGATCGAGAAGACTTTGGGAAAAACAATGACACACATCCCAAAAGTCACTTTCAAAAAATCTTCTCACAACCCAAACGCAAAGGCCACCCAGAACTATTCTGCGGTGGAGGATTTATCTCAAACCCCTTGTGCGATGTCCGCTTTGGAGGTCCTCCAAAGTTGCCCTTCCCAGAGGAAATCTTTGTTAGCCGCTTTAGGATCTACCGAGACTTGTAATCCGGGTACTATCATGCTGGATACAACTGACTTAAAACCTCGTCTGCCTTACCACGTAGCATTTCAGATAGTAGTCGCTCACCCCACGAAAACTTTTACTCGGAATATTTTATGCATGGTGGTTGATATGTCGTTGGCATGTTGGAAGGCCATTGGCTAGCTCATTTTTTCTTCGTCACCTACTCTTCTCACTTCTTTCGACGGTCATTCATTCTGACCACATGGTATCATTCCCTCTTTCCCCGTGCAGTTAGGAGGGAAGACCGTGTGCGTCAAGGTAGAAGTAGTTGACGTGTCCCTCGACTACAATCTCTTGATAGGAAGGAGTTGGACTTACGCCATGCAAGAAGTGGTTGCTACCGTCTTCTGGGTCTTGTTGTTTCCACACGAGGACCGGATTGTAACCATCGATCAATTGTCTTTCTCCAGACCTGACCCTTCATTGGGGGTATCTGTGGTCCCGATGATTGATAATCCCCAAACCAGGTGTAGTCAACGTAGGGGTTGGTTTGTGCCCATCTCTGATGGGTACCTTCGATTACCCGCCCCCTCAAGGCGATGTCAAGTTCATATCCAACCACCATAAGGTTGAGTTTTTCCAAGTTTCGTCATTTCGCATGACTTACTTCAACGATCCGTGGATACTTCCTTCCCCATTGGCCATGATGGAAGGGACAGGGAACCCGGGCATGTCCATGCCCTTGTCTGTAGCTGAAGTAGCATACTCTTTAGTCCAGCAAGCTTTGGCCGACACAGATCCAACTCCTGCACAAGAGCTAGATCCGCCTCTAGATCTTATTTGGGCTCAAGGTTCTCTCGTTGACACCGATTTGTTAGACTTATTCTTGCCCTCCGACGAAGCAGTAATTGAAGCAATGACTAGTCCGGACAAACAATAGGATGATATCCATCATAGTTCATACTTCCTCCCAGAGTTAAGTATAATCGAAGTCAAAGAATTCACCTTGACTATGACTGGAGATAGGTCTTGTCCTATTAATCCCTTAGCTACACATGAGGTTTATGCCGAGGGTAATATGGAAACCATATCTGAAACCATACCGATCAATATCTCCAGAATCCCTGGCGTCATGGAGAATGTTTTCGTCGGAGCTGACTGCTCCCCCGGAGAGATTCAAATCTACACAGATCTATTTAAAGAATTCCGCGATGTTTTTTCATGGTCTTACAAGGAAATGCCAGGCATCGATCCAAAAATAGTCGAACATGAAATCAAAACTTATAAAGATGCCAAGCCTGTTCGGAAGAAGCTTCGTCCAGTTAATCCCGGGAAAGCAACAGCCATTAAGGTTGAAGTGGAGAAACTGCTAAAAGCTATTTTTATATATCCTATCCATTTGACCCAATGGGTGTCAAATCCTGTGCCAGTCAATAAGAAACAGGGCATGATTCATGTATGTACAGACTTCCATGATTTGAACAAGGCCTATCCAAAAGATAATTTTCCCACACCATTCATCGACCAGATAATTGATGAATGTGCAGGTTGCGAGGCCTTCTCTTTCATGGACGGTTTTTCGGGATATAATCAAATACAAATCAAACCCGAAGACCAGCACAAAATGACATTCATTTGTCCATGGGGTACATTCGCGTATCGTAAGATGCCCTTTGGTCTCAAAAATGCTGGAGCAACCTTTCAGCGGGCCATGTATTTTGCTTTCCATGATCTCAAGCATATAGTCGAGGCCTATTTAGATGATTTAGCATCTCGATCTTGCAAGAGAACAGATCATCCCACACACCTCCGACTTCTCTTTGAGTGATGTCGCTACTTCCAGATTCACTTGAATCCAAACAAGTCCAGCTTTTGTGTAACATCGGGACATTTGTTAGGTTTCATAGTGTCAACAACATGGATCATGGTCGATCCTCTCAAGGTTGAGGCAATAATTCAGTTTCCTCCCCCACGCACAATCCTTCAACTTCAGAGTCTACAGGGCAAGGCAAATTTTTTAAGACGTTTCCTCTCCAACTATGCTGAGATCACAAAGGGATTTATGTGCTTACTGAAGAAATACGTTCCTTTTTATTGGGACAATGCCACTCAACATTCTTTCAAAGCGTTGAAACATGCCCTCACAATTTCCCCTCTGCTTCGGCCACCTAACTATAGCAAAGATTTCTTATTATAACTGGTTGCAACAGAGTCAACCATCGGCATGGTCTTAGTTCAGGAAGATGATTTGTTCTTAGAATATGTGATCTATTACCTGAGCCGAGGCCTAGTCGAACCGAAACTCAATTATTCTCATATTGAAAAACTTGTGTTGGCAACAGTCCATGCTATTCAACGGTTCCGTCATTATGTTATGTTTCGCAAGACCACCGTCATTGTTGTTGTGAATCCATTTCAGTACATGTTGACATGACAGGTAATAGGCGGAAATATCAGTAGATGGATAGACATCCTCCAGGAATTTGACTTAGATTTCGTTTCAGCGAAATCCAAAAAGTCATTGGTCTTCGCAAAACTTATTTTGGAACTTTCGGTTGAGTCAAGTGATGTTGTGCTCAAAGAGTTGCCTATCAGAGGAGATATGTTTTTTATCACATCTTTGGATCCCTGGTACGGAGATATACTTATCTATCTCCAGGATTTGAAGTGCCCCACCTCTGCTTCTCGTGATGAGTGTCGCCGTATACACCATCATGCCAAGAATTATCTCATACTCGATGATACGTTGTATCGAAGAGGTGTAGACTGCATCCTGCGCCAGTGTCTCACTCATGAAGAAGCAGTTAGCATGCTTAACGATTTCCATATTGGAGCATGTGGCAGTCATTTGTCTGAGTTGGAAACAACCCAAAAGATTTTACGAGCAGGTTACTTCTTGCCGACACTAATCAAAGATTATATCAAATCGGTCAAGAAGTGCCACCTGTGTCAGATCTTCTCTTGGAAGATGAGGGCACATCCCGCACCCATGTTTCCTGTCATCGCAGTTGGTCCCTTCACCAAGTGGGGGATTGATTACACTACATGCAACCCTCCTTCATCAAGGGGGCATTGTTATATCATTGTAGTTGTAGACTACTTCATGAAGTGGGTCGAAGATATGCCAACATTTAAAGATGATGGAGAGACCACAACTCTCTTTTTATTCAACCAAATAATAGCAAGGTTCGACGTCCCGAGAGATATTGTCACTGACCATGGAAATCACTTTCAGAACCAGATGATGATCGAGTTAACATCAAAGCTTGGGTTGCGGTAAGAACATTCATCACCCTACTACCCCCAAGAAAATGGTCAAGTGGAAGCTGTAAATAAATCTCTTAAGACCATCCTACAACGAATGATTAACTCAGCCAAGTCAAATTGGCATTTGATGTTATACTCGACATTATGGGCTTACCGAATGTCTGTTAAGACTACAACCTGTTTCTCACCTTTTCAGCTCGTTTACGGGATGGAAGCAGTCTTTCCTATCGAATGTCAGATCACGTCCCTAAAGTTGGCAGTACAGTTATTGCCAGACACTTCTCCACTTGAAGAAAAATTAGTATACCTTGAGCGGCTCAATGAGCAGCGTCGTGATGCAGCCTTGGCCAACGAGGCTCACAAACATAAATTCAAGTGTCAGTATGATCGGTCCGTTCATCCTCGGATTTTCTCTGAAGGCGATCTTGTCCTAGTCTATGACCAAGATAAGGACCCTCTAGGGGCAAGAAAATTCAAACCCATGTGGTTCAGACCTTTCATCATAAAAGAGGTTCTAAAAAAGGGCGCTTATCGTCTGGTCAAATTTGAGAGAAATACTTTGGCAGAGCCTAGAAATGGGCTCTACCTCAAGAAGTATTACTCATAGGTAGGTCACCTTGGGTAACTTTTTGTAACATATGTATAGTCTTTGTACTATTACTTTCTAGTTTCTTTTAGTATTATGGACGTGTCATTTTTGATGTTATCTTTCGTCACTATGGCAGATGTCAAGTGAATCAGAGGTGTTTATTGGGTATGCAGACGGTGATAGCCAGCACACTCAGAGGCTTGCCTCCGCATCTTGGGTAATTTTTACACCTGGAGGCCAGTTATTATCTTCTGGAGGTATATGCTTAGATGACACCACAAACAATGTTGCCGAGTACAGTGCAGTTATTGAGTTACTTCGTGACGCCCTGTCATTTGGTATCTCTCATCTCCGGGTCTATTTAGATGCTCATTTGGTTGTGTTTCAGTTAAATAGAGTCTACTATGTTCATGATCCGACATTACACCGATGATTCCTTAGGGTACGTCTCTTAGAACGAAGCTTTGATTATATTACATGTTTTCATGTTCCTAGGAGATTAAACCAAATTACAGATACTCTAGCTAATCAAATTCTAGATTGGCATCTCGCACACATATAAAAAGACATACACATAAACATGTACATACATTTTTGAAGGAAAATATGATCCATAGGACACAAAAAGACATAAAAATCCATATATAATATCATAATCATCATAGTACATAGGTGGACGCAAGCGCCTCAAAAGTATGACCAGTAACGAGTCATGGGGCTTATGCCCTCAAAAAAATATACAAGTAGTGCTCTCGGCACGTGAAAAGTCTAGACTAACTAAGGTCAAGGCCTATGGACCCTGTTATAATGATCAATAGTGTTTTCCAAATGCCAAAATAGTCAAACTCAAGTCTGGGGTGCCCCCACTACATGAGGATGCATAGATGGTGGCAGATCCTCAATCTCTGCCATAGGGATTGTGCGGGTGAGCGAGGTAAAGTTTCACTCAATTCATCTCAAAACCCTCTCAGCCTCAGCGGATGGAAGCTCTGTTGTTGTTGTTGGTCCCCCTGTGGTGGCAGGTGCGACCCCTAGCTGAGGACGACGCCTGTTCCTTGCATAATCCGCAGGTCGCACTGGTCCCACATCTACACATAATAGACACATATCTGTCAAATACTCTGGTATAAAAAAAATGATATAAAAAAAAAAAAAAACATAACAGGTCTTCTTTTTAGCCCTTTTCAGATCCTCTAAACATGAAAAGATTGTCGATCGATCTTGTGGCCTTTCACTCTCGTTAAACTGAAATTTGAAGTCACATCTGTCCGACGGTAGTTTACCCCTTTTNTTGTGGCCTTTCACTCTCGTTAAACTGAATATTGAAGTCACATCTGTCCCGCGGTAGTTTACCCCTTTTTCGGTCCGGACGATCAACTGTACGAACAAAGGTATACTCTAAGGAACTTCAGTTCTCTAGAAGAGTACTCTCAGGTATCATTTTAACCCTTTTTCAGGCCTGAGGGACTAAATGTACGAAAAAGGAACCCCGATGGGGTCCATAGTTAAGCTCTTTTCAAACTCCCTAAAATTGAAAAGATCGTCGAGTGACCTTATTCTTTCACACTCATCAAAATGGTCTAGAAGAACATTCCTGACGGAGTCCATAGTTAAGCTTTTTTCAGACTCCTTAAAAATGAAAAAATGGCTGAGTGATCTTGTCTTTATCACACTTGTTAAAATGGTTTTGAATAGACGTCTTTTCGGTGCTAGTTTACCCCTTTTTCGAACCGACTAGACTACCTTCGAAAAAGGTACCCCAGTGGAGTCTCCTTTTACGTTTTTCAGACTCTCTAAATATGAAAAACCGTCGAGCTTACCTTCTCTGGGATCGTTAAACTTAGATCGAAGGACGTTCCCATTGTGTGTTTTATTAACTGCATTTGCATACTCGCGTCTTTGGCCTAATGCCGACTCCATGTTGCTCTCAACTGAACCATCTGAAGCATGCATTATACGCAAGCCCTATAGCACTTTGCCTCTACGTCTTGACACCTTTGGCCCCTGGAGGATTTTTCCCGAGTGTCCTTTTCTTGCATATGTCCCTTTTCCCTGAGCATCCCTGTGCTCTGTGCGCTTGGAACTAGTATGTTTGTGACACTCGATCCTCCTTTGCAACGTAACATTCTTTTATTCTTTTTCCAAAATTATTGAAAAAGACAAAAAAAATCAAATATACCCCAAAAAGAGGAAGGGAAAAGTATTTTCTTTATTGGCAGCACAATGAGTCGCCCTTGGATAAATCACAATCTGTCTATTTTTTCGTCAAACTCTGGGATTTAATACAACCTTAGGAAGTTGTTCTCGCTACATAGAGTTGTGTCCTCCTCCATTTGGTTATTCTTCCAAACATATGGAGAGTTTGCGTTGCCTCCTGCCTCGTAAACTTATGTTAATGCCATGCTGCCTGAGTCTCATCATTTGTCGTGCTATTGTCCAAGGGAAGTTTTTACCAAGCCTGAGTCGGCCCCTCTGCAGTTTGTCTCTTTCCCTCATGCCCGACCATCCTGAATGTCCAATCAATTCTTTGTTCGAAATCAATGAAGCCTTCAGTCTGATCATCAAGATTCTCTAGTCCATGACCGACGAGTTGTCGAAGACCTCTGGGTAGTGAAGTCGTACACTCATATTACACTCCTACCCGAGTTTTGAAGATTTTGAAGTTGTTGCTTGAGCTCTGAAGACCTCATCTCCAACCATCATGCCTTATAAGCTTCTAGAAGATGGATACTCTACACGTATGTCTTTTTAATTTTGAGATGTAGCTCCGTTTTGTATTGCTCGCGGCTACACTTTATATAGTTATATGACATGGATCTACAATGTATTTGATTGGTAGCCATGATTTTATTTTATCCCGAGCATGGGTATGCCCGCCTCGGTGAGACAATCATTATTTTGCAGATGACACCTCCCGATTTCTGGTCCCTGGGCTCACTTGTTCGCACATCGGTGAAGATTGTTAATGTATTTCGTCCATCAGATGCTCTTCTGACCTCACACATTAGGGGGCATCTATTATAACCCTAATTTGCACCAGACATGCTTACCTGGCATCAGGCCATCTTAGATTCCTTCTTTGCCAAAACACTATTGAACAACTCTTCTTAAAAACCCCTTTTATAAAGGCCCACGCGCCTTGCTCCATTACTGCACTCGTGTACATGCTAGCTGACCCAAGACAACCCGCGTGTACCTACAAAAGAACGAAAAAAAGAAAGTTGCTGACGGAAAACACAACTTTGGGTAAGTTAACTAAACCTTTCGGCCATGCATGGCCAGAAGTTTGACCAAATACCTAGCTTCTTCTAGCCTATAAAAGAAGGGTTAGGGGTCCCATTTGGAAGAGGAAAATCATAGTAAAGAAACTATACCCAATTGTGCATTCCCTTTGTGCCAACCTTTAGCCATCCTTGTGAAAAGAGAAGTATAGAGAAAAGTAGTTGGAGGACATTTGAAGAGGAGCCTAGGACCAATCTTGAGGAGCAGTGTCGACCACATATTGTAAGTTGCTATTGTGAAGATTAATACAAAAAGGAATACTTTTCCCGTCCGGCCATATCATGTGTTCAAGTTGAATGTTTATTTTATGATATTGTCACAACTAACCCAATAATTAGTATATGAAATGCATGCTCGTAGCTCTCTGTTTGTTCATGTATGAATGCAGGTCAGCTTTGGGAGGAGGCTTGCAATCAAAGAGCGAGAGAAAGCAAAGGGATCGACATCAAATGAAGGACTTAAGGTAGAGTTACCGAATCTTGTTTACACCTTTGTATTGCATGATTGTGGGGTTTTGCGTTGGGAGAATAGGAAAGAGTAGAAGCCTTTGAAATGGTCATTTTCTGCATGCATGATCAGAACCCTTAAATGCTAAGTTCGTAGGAGGGATTCCCACCCACAACAATATTCCCTTCTGAGAAGCCTCTAAAGAACCAAGGAAACAAATATCATATCACTAATTGTTTTAGGAGACTCCATGGTGGTCATTAAATCCATGATTGGAATATCTATTCTGGTGAATAACAAACTAGCCATGGTCTTATCTCAAGCTAGGGAAGAGGTAAGTTATTTTTATAAATTCTCCTTCTATGTGAGGTGTGAACTCCATCTCAAAGTCAATACATTGGCCAAAATAGTCACCACTCTTGTCCTAGGAGAATGTATGCAAATTGGGGAGTGCACTACATGCCACATCCCTTAAGGGTGTACTTAATATGTGCCAATCACCATTTATTCTTCACACAAATTTCCAACTCACATATCAGCTCAATGGCTTTGGGAGGAGATCATTGAGGATAACACTTGGCCCCTCTCACATGCAATATCTATCCTTAGCTCTAGATAATGAATGCTACAACATGAAAATGTGTCGATACTGTGGGATTAAGGAATATGGGATGAAGAGAATGGGGAACATATGCAGTTGAAAATTGATTATGTCAGGCCTCCACGTACGTGAATTCTAGAGATTTGTATGGGACCCTAGATATTTCTTGCTAATGGTAAGAATTTACATTGACATTGTAAGAATGATTATGATTTTGGCATTAGTGATATGGGTCTAGTACCTTGGTTCTTCAGTCCCTTGGTATTCAAATTCTAAGAAAGGAAACTTGGTCGAGCATATTGGGAAAGTGAATTAGGTACCTACTTTGCTTTTTCATCCCTATCATTCTTTGGTTGGTTTCCTTTGTGCTTTTCTTTTTTGGTCATTTTTTTTTAAGAAAATAGTGGTAAAATTCATGACAAAAGGACCAATGTTGTCAGTACTTTGTGGGTTAGTGTCGAACCTATAGCCTTCTTCTTTTTCCACTTTGGTCGAGGTTGTGTCGATCTGGTTATCTATCAGGTTAGCTTGGCATTTTCAAGGGCTTAGAGTGTTCTTGGTTTTATTTTCTCTTGGACTGTTTCATGCAACAATTAGTGTAATTTTTTATTGGTTCAAGGTCACAACATTGTTCTCTGTGTGTGTAGAATATGTAGCTTACTCCTCTATTCCCAGGAGACAATTAATTCGTGTAGGTATAGTCCTTTGCCTAGTTTGGTTTGCAAGTGTCCATAGTGAAAATATGAAGAACGAGGACAAATTGGAGTTCAAAAGAGACCTAAGGAGACATGAGGATCACGTCCAATCCAACATGACATATCTGTTTTAAGTAACAACCAACGTCACTCATGAGAATGAGCACCACTGTGTGTCTCAACATGCCACCATAATGAACATATTGGTACACCATAAACAAAGGTTAGATATCATGTAGGTCGAATGTAGCATGCTACAGAATTTGGCCCTTAACCTTCGCAAATATGCTCTCTCATATGCATCAAACAACAAAGACCTAGCTCACTCTCTACAAGTTGAACTAAAGGAGGAAGATACAATACATCAACTAATGGAACCAATAGACATTGAGTAACAACACTCTCCCCTCTTAGATGTTGGTTAGGATGAAGCTAGCAATTTACATGTTTTTCATTAATAGTTATGTTTTTTAGAGCATGCTTTGATCCAAGACCTAAAAAATGATAAAAATTCAATAAATACAGTCCACTTCAAGGGGGAAACCTCCTTTTACAATATATACAATTTAGAATGCAATATGAGATGAGATAAGATGATCCTAAGATTAGGTCTCCTTGGTATATATATAGGAGACAAAGGGTACAATGAAGGTTTCTAGCCTACATACAAATATAACACTAGAAATGTAATAATTCAATATATAGGGATTAATAAGGGGTTTTATACATAACATGGGGCTTTGTCTAGGGTTTAACATTCACATCCCCTTCAAACAAGTGTTGTTCTCAACACTTGACTAATCGCGGGTTTTTATGCATGAAGAACGCATCTTCCCATGCTGCCTCTTACATTGGTAGGTTCTTCAATTTAACGAGGTACTTTGTAATTGCTCGATTTCTCAGTTTCTTAATCCATGTCTCAATGATTGTTTCTAGTTCTAGTATGATTCTCCCTTCTTCATTAATCTATGGTAAAACAATTTGGACTGGGATCTTGTTTCCAATTACCTTATTTAAGCAAGAAACATGGAATACTGGATGTACACGTGAAGATGGAGGCAACTCCAACTTGTAAGACATACTTCAAATCCTTTGCAAAAACTTATAGGGGCCATAATATTTGGGTGCTAATTTATTGTCCTTTTTTTGCTTGAGGGACATTTGTTTATATGGTTGTAGCCTCAAAAAAACCCAATCCCCCACTTCAAATTCCCTTTCATTGTGATGTTGATCGACTTGTTGTTTCATCCTATTTTGTGCCATAACCAAGTTGTCCTTCAATAGTTTGAGAACCTATTGTTGGTGCCCTCTGTGGTCCTCCACCCCTTGAACCTTTGTAGTCCCTTTCAAGGGTGATGTGATGGATGGAGGACGATATCCTTAAAGTGATAGAAATGGGGACATTTTTTATGAAGTATGGAAGGATGTGTTGTACCACCATTCTGCCAAGGCCAACCACTTAACCCATTGTGTTTGTTTATAAAATGCAAAGCAACAAAGATATCCTTCTAGACATGTATTTACAATTTCAGTTTTCTCATTGGATTGAGGATGGTAAGATGAGTTATGAGCCAATTGAGTACCCAAACAAGAAAATAATTCATTCCAAAAATTTCTGGTGAAAATTGGATCTCTGTCACTTACAATAATCTTGGGTACTCCATGTAGCTTTTGAACTATGCCCATGAATGTTGTGGATAACGTACTTGATTTAAAAGGATTATAAAGAGAGAAAACATGGGCATACTTTGTCAGTTGATCCACTACTACCATGATGACATTCTTTCCTTCAAATTTGGGTAAAGTTGTAATAAAATCCATTGAAACTTCTTCCCAACATTGACTTGGTATAACTAATGGTTGTAGGAGACTTGGAATCTTGATTGTCTCTCCCTTATTCTATTGTTAGACCACACATTTAGACATAAAATTTTGAACATTAGTTTTAATACCTTCCTAGAAAAAATCCTTCTTGATCATGTGGTATGTTTTCAAGAATCCTGAATGTCCTCCTATAGGAGAAGTGTGCAATTCACAAAGGACCTTTTGTTTGAGTTGGGAATTCTTATATAAATATAAGCGTTCATGATACCATAGCAAGTCATTCTTCCATACAAAATTATCTAATGAATTGGGGTCCTCTTGTAGTTTTTGAATTATCTTGCATGCCTCTTGATATTGCTTCCATTCTATCATTTCTTCTTCCACCCAATCAAATTACGGAATACAAATAACACATAATGAACCTTGTGTTTCTTCTTCTTTCCTTGAAAGGGCATCTGCCACAACATATGTTTTCTTTTTTTGTAGATAATTTCAAAGTCATAACCTAGCATCTTTGTAACCCATTTTTATTGCTCTTCTGAAGATAATCATTGCTCCAAGAAGTACTTCAAACTGTCATGGTCTATTTTTACTTTGAAGTGTCTTCCTATGAGTTAAGGGTGTCATTTCTTAACTACATGTGGTATGGCCAAGATTTTTTTTTCATAAATGGGTTTGAGTAAGTTTTTTCCTTTAAGTCGGTTTCTTTCAAAGGCAAGAGGCCTTCCTTCTTGCATTAAAATTGCACCAATGCCATGGCCTGAGCAATCACACTTCATAATAAATGTTTTTTTGAAGTCACATGTTGCCAGGATAGGAGTTGTGCACATAGACTCCTTAAGTTTTTCAAAATATTTGGTTGCTTCTAGAGTCCAAGAAAATGATTCCTTCTTTAATAATGTTGTTAGAGGTACTACTATTTGACCATGGTTCTTCCTAAGAATACTCTAAGTTTCTTCAAGGTTTTGAGAATTTGCCATTCCCTCGTATCTTTAATTTTGTTAGGGTCCAATTTTACACCTTCATGAGATATAATATGACCCAAATCCTTGCTTCTATCCTTGCTTCTTCCACCCAATCAGATTGTGAAATAGAAATAGCACATAGTGAACCTTATGTTTCCTCTTCTTTCATTGAAATGGCATTTGCCACAACATATGTTTTCATTTTTTGTAGATAATTTCAAATTCATAACCTAGCATCTTTGTAACCCAGTTTTGCTTCTCTTTTGAATGTAATCGTTTCTCCAAGAAGTACTTCAAACTATCATGATCTGTTTTTACTTTGAAGTGTCTTCCTATGAGGTAAGGGCACCATTTCTTAATTTCGTGTGGTATGGCCAATACTTTTTTTTCATAAATGAGTTTGAGCAAGTTTTTTCATTTAAGTTGGTTGTTTTCAAAGGAAATAGGCCTTCCTTATCGCATTAAAACGACACCAATGCCATGGCCTGAGGCATCACACTTCACAATAAATGTTTTTGTAAAGTCAAGTGTGGTTGGGAAATGAGTTGTACACATAGCCTAAAGTTTTCAAAAGATTTGGTTGCTTATTGAGTCCAAGAAAATGCTTCCTTCTTTAATAATGTTGTTAGAAGTGCTACTATTTGACCATAGTTCTTGACAAACTTGCGGTAATAACTTGTCAATCCTAAGAATCATCTAAGTTTCTTCAAGGTTTTGGGAATTTCCCATTCCCTCATAGATTTAATTTTGTTAAGGTCCAATTTTACACCTTCATGAGATACAATATGACCCAAATATTCCACTTCTTGAACCCAAATGCACTCTTGGAAGGCTTTGCATAAAGTTGTTTCTCTTCCAATAGTTGTAATACTTTGTCAACATAGTATACATGCTCTTCCCAAGATTTGTTGTATATTAGTGTGTCATAAAAAAATACTAACACAAATTTTCTAAGGAGGGGCTAGAAAATAGAATTCATCAAACTTTGAAATGTTGAAAGTGCATTAGTAAGTCCAAATGGATTAACCAAAAATTCATAATGACCTTCATGTCTTCTTGCCTCATTCTGATTTGACGATATTCCGAATGAAGATCCAATTTAGTAAAGAAAATTATTCCATGCAATTCATCTAATAATTCATCAATGACATGAATAGGAAGCTTATCTTTGATGATCATTTTGTTGAGGTGTTTATAATCTGGACACATTCGCCATGAACCATCCTTTTTCATAACCATCACCATTGGTGAATTAAAGAACTTTGTCTAGGTTGAATGATGTCTAACTCTAACATTTCTTGGATCATACACTTAATCTCACTCTTCTGTGCATATGGATACTTGTAAGGCCTAGTGTTAGGTGGTACACTTCCTAGTTCAAAATGAATAGCATGGTCATGATCTCGAGTAGGTGGAAGACCCGTAGGCATTTCTCTAAATACCTTGGAATGATTGTTGATAATTATTTTGAGAACCAATGGAGCAGAGGATATAGATGTTTGAACATCCAGTGAGCACAATTGTGCAATTACACCATGGTGTCCCTTTTTGAGTAATTTTGTCATGTTATTAGAGCTTATCACCTTAGAGGGTTTTCCTTGAATACCTCTAAGCTCAATTTCCTTTCCTTCTGACAAAAAATCTCATGAAAAGATCTTGAAAATTAAGGGCCATTGTTCCCAATTACTGTAACCATTGGATCCCTGATATAACATTAGCACCACCCATTTGGATGGAAATCATGGGACTCTCCAAAAAATACTCCCCCATATTGAGCTTAATACTATGGCACTTCCCAGAACAATTTATGGTACCTCCATTTGCAATCACTACTTGAAACTTTGGTGCTAGAAATACAAAACAATTGAGATATTTTGCTAAGTTGTAATTGATGAAGTTATGGGTACTACCAAAATCAATCAACATTGTTACCTTTTTTCTTTTTGATGTATCCTTGTATCTTGAGGGTTTGTAGAGTAATGATGCACACCAATGCATGACAATATATTGTTGGAGTAGTATCTTCTAGATCTATATCTCGTGATGGTTCCAATTCTTGATCTTCTTCCTCTTCATATTCTATGTAGAATAATTTCTTCTCACCGCATTTATGCCCCTTACTATACTTGTCACAATTGAAACATAGTCCCTTTGCTCTTCTTTCATCCATTTGTTACAGTGTCAACCTTGTCGGTTGAGGTACAATTGTCTTGTGAACCCAAAAAAAATCTATGCTTCCTATGTATGCTCCAATGGCAGGCTTGTGTGTAGCTTTATTCTTGGCTTGAATATGACGAGAAAATTGCATAGCTTCCATAATATTTGTAGGATGTCTTAGAAAAATCTCATGTTTAATGTCTTGTTTTAATCCACTCATGTAAGCTTCCAACAAATTTCGATCACTTATGTCATTCACCCTTGTGGCCAATACTTGAAATTTTGAATTATAATCTTCAATATCACCTAAGTGTTTGATTCTTGTCAATTGACTGAAGTAGTCACGTTCCCAAACTTTCTCATATTTTGGTTCTAAGTCTCTTGTAAATAAACCCCAAGTATAATGATAAAAAAAAAACTTCCTTTTAATTATCCATTGATACCATTGATATGGTTTATTCTCAAAGTTTAAGGTTTCTATGTGAATCCTTTGCTTATCATCCATAATATTATGTAGATCAAAATATTGATCCATTTGGTTCACCTAAGTAAAGACCTCTATTCCATCAAAATTACTTAATTCAACCTTGGGAAGGTTCACTCCTTTTGGAGACCCTCCATAAGTAACTCCATTGTTGGAGTTAAATCTCTCTAGAAAATTTAATTATTGAAAAGTTGTTCAACCCGAACACTACCTTTATTTTCATGAGTCCCTTCAAACACCTTGTTAATTTTAGGAAGGCTTCCATAATATTTTGTTCCATTTTCTCCATATTTATTTTCATATCTTCCTTATTCATCCATATTCTATTCCATTTGATTTTCCAATTCTCTTTTGAGGTATTCTTGAGAATGTGTTGTTCCAACATACTAACACTCATTTCATCAACTTGGTTCTTTAATTGGGTTATCTTGTTTTTGAAGTCTTCATTTTCTTTGGAAGTCATGTTTGAGTTTTTATGAGGAGTAATATTATTTATTGTACAACCTTTTTGCATGTGAAAACATAATAATGCTCCTTAAGTTATCACAAATTTTGAATCACCAAAATGAGATCTTCCAATAAAAAGTTATGCCAATTGTAAGTTACGTTACTTTCAAACCCTTAATTTGGAGTATGACTAGATGGATGACTTTTGTCCTGATATATCTATGATCTTTGAACCCTCATAAGTTTTAAATTTCATCCTATAGTGCTCTGATATGACTTCTTAAACTCCTGAAAATTTCACAGTCTGAATCTTCATTGATAAAAAAATGATAGCAAAAATATTAAAATATCTTGTTTAAGACTAATTTCATGATTAGTAAACAACCTCAACTTCCACGAGATATATCTCCCAAATTACAATGATTCAAAATTTGAAAATTTGTCACATTTAACTCGTTGTCTCCTCAGGGTTTGGAAAATTTTAGAGTCAAAAACTTTACAGAAAAAAAAGTTACAACGAAAATGCCAAGATGACTCTTTTAAAACTAATTTTAGGATTAGTCACAAGCCTTGTCTTCCATAGACTATATATCCAAAAGTATAGCGAACCATAATATAAAATTTGGACCACCTATACTAGGAGATATCTCCTCAGTCTTCACAAAATTTCACTATGAAACCTCCTAGAAAAAAATTATAGTGAAAATCCCAAAATGACTTGTTTAAAACCGAATTTTGCATGAGTAAAAAATCTTGTCTTACATAGGATATATCTACGAAATTATAAGGAATTAGACCTTAAAATTCTTGCCACCTATACCTTTAAATTTCAAATCAATCTCCTCAAAATTTCACTGTCTAGAATGTCCCGGAACAAAAATTATAGCAAAAATTCTGAAGTGTCCAGTTGGAGGAGAGAAACCCTAGGATCATTAGCTTTGATACCAAATGTTATGGTCCAATGCCTTAAAAATGACAAAAATTCAATGAATGCAGTCCACTTCGAGGGGGAAACCCCTTTTTACAATATATTCAATTCAGAATACAACATGTGATGAGATAAGATGATCCTAATACCAGGCCTCCTTGATATATATATATGAAACAAGGGTACAATTATAATGAAATGATACAATAAAGGGTTCTAGCCTACATACAAATATAACACTAGAAATGTAATAATACAATATCTAGGGTTTAATAAGGAGTTTTATACATAACATGAGTTTTTTTTAGGGCTTAACAAAACTATCGGATTATAAGGTATTTTGTCAAAATGGTTATATGTAGAAGAATGTTGAATGTCCTTTTGTAATATGTAGTAAGTTGTGGCATGTTGTATCATAGAGCAATTTGGCTCTAGACTCTAGAATTTTGAAAGTAGATTTATGTATATCGTCATCAACATTAGCTACAACTTTTAAATAATATAATATTTTATTATCCTAATTAAAAAAGAAAAAGAAAAAAAATCAAAAGTAAATGAATAACTACGTCCAACTTTTAAACCCCACTCAAATTCAATTTTTTTTTATTGATATTTAGATAAAACTATCATTAATTACAAGTAAGTTCTTAAAATATTGTAACTGGTATTTAATTATTGGTAATGAGATTTTGACGAGATGTTAAATATATTATTAGGATTCAATTTTATTTGAAATATACATAAAATAAAATAAATTTACTTATATTTGAATTTATTTTTTTTAATTTTGAACAATTTTATTAATTAATTAAAATATTTATTTAATTGAAGTATTAAAAGTATTTTAATAAAGTTTTAAACTTATATTACAAGAACAATTATTTATATTTATTTATTCTTAATTAATAAAAACAATTAAAAACAAATTTTTATAAATGTCCTTATCAAAATAGATCTTACATTAAAAAAAACTTGATTTTATAGAAATTTATGTTTTTATTGCTAATATTGTTTTAAGTAAGTTTTTACTACCCTGATAGATCTTACATTAAAAAAAAACGTGATTTTATAGAAATTTATGTTTTTATTGCTAATATTGTTTTAAGTAAGTTTTTACTATCCTTTTAGTGCTAGCGAACAAACAATTGAGAAAAACTGTCAAATAATTAAGCATAATTATTATATTAAAAGTAACAATAATGTTGTTCAACTTTTTTGTTATGGTTATTTGTTATTCTTACATAAGAAACTTGATTTTATAGAAATTTATGTTTTTGTTGCTAATATTGTTTTAAGTTTTTACTAACCTTTTAGTACTAGCGAACAAACAATTGAGAAAAACTGTCAAACAATTAAGCATAATTATTATGTTAAAAGTAACAATAATGTTGTTCAACTTTTGTTATGGTTATTTGTTATCTCTCATGAAGACTGGTGATTATTTTCACTTGCCATTTGATAGTAAATATATGTCAATTTGCCTTTATGTTAGTTATAGTCTTATTCTATTTATGGGTTTTAATATTTTAGGAGTGAGATTGTTGTTGGTAGGGGATCAATTTGACTTTAATAGAGATTGAGTATAGAATCTTTACCAAGATTGTAATATATATTTTGGGAATTTTAATAGAGATTGAGTATAGAATCTTTACCAAGATTGTAATATATATTTTAGGAATTGTAGTGAGATTGAGTATGGAATATTTACCAAGATTGTAATATATATCTTGGAAATTGTGTGTCATAATTGTAGTTGGTATACTAATGATGGAATTGTTATATCACTTGTCTAGATTAAAAATTAGGAAACAATGTTTTTATGGAATTTTTATATAGTAAAATGTTAGGTAACCCTTTCCCTTATTACTTAATAGTCTTAGTTCAAGGGTGTGTCCACATCATATCACTATAAGTGAGTGGTAAATCTTTTTGAAGTCATTTTGTATGTTAAAAGTTTTTGCAATGTAAGTTTTCTTTGTAATGTAATGTTATGGTTAATTGTGATGAATTTTCTGTGAATAAATTTGCATAAAGAGTTGGAATACATCAACTTTGTTAAGTACGTAGCATTAGGAATTAAAATATTGTTGTAAGAGGTTTTTGGGTTGAATTAGTACACCACTATGTTATTTTTAATTCTGGAAATAAATTATGTATAGAGTTTTTGAAATGTCAAATTTTTGAGTGGACACTTCACTCATCACCAGGGATTGTCGGGGTAGGGGATATATAAAGATGAAGATAGTTAGGGCAAAGGATAGACATAGTCATTCTAAAATAGTAGTGAAAAAAAGAGAGTTATTTTGTTATTATTAATAAGGTAAAAGTATTTAATAAAATGTTAAATTTTTAACCTAACCTTTTCTTAAATACTAATTATTGAAAATGCAAGCTAATTATGAGTTATGAGTGTTAGCCTCATAATCCTAAAGTTCTATAGTCTAAGCATTTTCTAGTATAAATCTTTTTAGAAATTAATTTATTCTAGTTTGTTAGGATAATGACACCTAGCTTCTATGTAAAGGACACCTATCATGCTCATGTGATTATGTGATTGGTTGTTCTCCTAGTTTGTAGTTTAGAGTTAAGCTATATAAACAAGCTCCTTCTTCAAGTGAGGTTAAGGAGTAGATTATGAATTTGAGATTGTAATCACTTTTTTCTTATTAATAAAATTACGTGTCTGAGGACACTTTGTCAACATGGTATCAGAGCCATGGTGAAATGGTGATGGAAGGATTGGTGATGGATTGAGGAAGCAAGGAAGTCTCCACAACATCAGCATGTATCTCTTCAAATTCAATAGCAACAGTACTAAGGTAAACTGTTGTTATTTTTAATAAGGAAAGTGTTATTACAACAATCAATTGTTATTCAATAATTGATTGAACCTTTTTTTTTTAAGAACTGTAAAATTTTATAGATCTACCATTTCATAGATTGTAGATCCATTGCCTCTTTATTAAAAATGACTCATTTGTTAAAATTGCTTCAGATCTCTGTAAATCTGGCACTTTCTTGTTAAAGAGAGCTATAGATCTTGATAAATCTTAATCTGCATTCTTCATATCTGTGTAAATTGCTGCATATATATATAAATTTGGCAATCTGGTTTTCTATTTATTTTTTTTAAACTAGCTCTAGCCATATTTTTTTTGTTGTTGGTACGAGATCTGCATCACTTTTCTACTGCAACGATCCCATTCATATCAAGAATCTCAACGGATTGTACAACCGTAGAAATTTGTTTTTCTGTTTGAATCTGGAAAAAGCGATTGATCCACAACAATTCAGATCCAGGACTGATCAACAAGGATTTGCTCACGCGCCCTTCAAAAACATTTTTTCTCATGCGCAGCCTTTTGAAATCGCGCCCTCCACAGATCAGAGTGGCACAACACCAGCAGTAGCACGACCTCTACCTTGGAAGGTGCATATAATATGACTGCAATGAAGGACGAGCCTTGAAGCACCAAGAAGCCACATGCAGTGCTCTGGAAAATGTTGGTCCCTTGTGGGCTGAGGCAAAGGAGAGAGAGGAATTGAACATGATATTGGTGCCTCCATGTAGGATCGAACTGCAGACCTTCAGACCTGGGAATGAATGAAGCTCCTCATTGCTTCGCAGGTGTTGCTCGTATTTAAGTTTAACATTCAAGGTGTGTGAGAGATATGATCTGTATGCCATTTGGTTCTGCCTTTACCAGATTGTTTGACTTGTTCATACAACAAATTACAGAAGATCGTTGAATGGACAGCCCACGCTTGTTTACAATATTAAATTGAGAATCTAATTCTGGAATACTGGTCAAGTTGACTTTCCTCTACTCAGACTCTTTTCTTGCATTGTCTTTCTGTCACATGTATGTGTGTGGGGTTTTT
>SNQJ01S0125187.1:2946-22600 GCA_010110895.2 Picea sitchensis | reverse complement strand
TTTCTCAACATCCTAACCAAATATTCCTTAGTCAAACTAAGTATGCCACTGAAATGTTAAAGAAATTTGGCATGGAAGATTGTAAACCTTCTCTTACCCCCATGGAGCAGAAATTGAAACTTTCAAAATTTGAAGGGGGGGGGGAATTGGTAAACAGTACAAAGTACAGGCAATTGGTTGGAAGTCTCATTTATTTGACAAATACTCGACCAGATTTGTCATACTCAGTTAGTATACTTTCAAGGTTTATGCAGGAACCAAGGGAAATTCACTAGAATTCAGCAAAAAGGGTATTAAGATACATTCAAGGTACAAAAGACTTTGGTCTTCTCTACAAAAGGAACAAAATTTTTACACTTGTTGGATATTCAGATGCTAATTTTGCAGGCAACATTGATGATAGAACATCCACTTCAGGTTATTTAATGAATATGGGTTCAGCGGTAGTATCTTGGAACTGTAAAAAGCAGACAACAATTGTCAATTCTTCAGCAGAGGCAGAGTACATATCAGCTTGGGAAGTAGCATGTGAGATTGTATGGATACGTAGAATTTTACAGGATCTTGGTGAAACTCAAAAATCTCCAACTACCTTATTAATCGACAGTTAGTCAACAATAAAGATGGCCAAGAATCCAATATTTCATTCAAAGACTAAACATGTCAACACCAAGTACCACTTCATCAGATCACTCATCATCAAAGACATCATCAAGCCTCAGTTCTGTTCGTCTGAAGATCAAACTTCAGATATTTTTACCAAACCTCTTGGTAGAATAAAGTTCACTAAGTTCAGAGATGAACTTGGCCTTTGTAAAAATGAACTTCCGGATTAAAGGGGGGATTGTTAGCCTCATAATCCTAAAGTTCTATAGTCTAAGTATTTTCTAGTATAAATGTTTTTAGAAATTAATTTATTCTAATTTGTTAGGATAAGGACACATAGCTTCTATGTAAATGACACTTATCATACTCATGTGATTATGTGATTGGTTGTTCTCCTAGTTTGTAGTTTAGAGTTAAGCTATATAAACAAGCTCCTTCTTCAAGTGAAGTTAAGGAGTAGATTATGAATTTGAGATTGTAATCACTTTTTTCTTATTAATAAAATTAAGTGTATGAGGACACTTTGTCAATAATGAGCTTTGTCATACTCAATTTAAGCTAAAAGAAGTTTCTATCATTTGGTGTGACCCCTTGAAACACAATTCAGAAGTAACATCCAACATAAAGAAAATATTAGAAAAGTAACATATAATATCATTGAAAGTATACCCCTAGAATATATAACATGGAGCATGTAAGTATAGTTATCCTCTAGTTTCAATTCAAATGTGGATGATGAAGTCTCTAACCAAAATCCCATGTATACCCCTAGAATATATGGAACACATAAGTATGGTTATCCTCTAGTTTCAATTCAAATGTGGATGATGAAGTCTCTAACCAAAATCTCATTACACAAATATGTTGCCAATGTATACCTTTCTATGTCTTAAGTTAAGATTCTTGTCATATGCTTGTAATGTGGAATGGAAATTAGAAAGAAATGGCCAAATTAATGAAACACAAATATTATGAAGTCACCTCAAAGATGGGATTCTCTTCATATGATCAAATTTCTCACTAAAATGCATATGCCAAACACATTTTCAACAATCCTTTAAAAATGGTAAACTTACTTATTTCATTATATATATAAGAATATCACTAGAATGCACATAAATGAGGAACATGGGGAAGTGCAAAACATAACTTTCTAAGGGTAGATCCACTACTAAGAATGTGAAACAATGGTGTTTTTGAGAACAGGATGTGCACAATTTGATTGTTTTGCCTCCAAGTTAACTTGTGTTTAGGTATTCTTAATAATTTGAGTCTTTGAGATTTGTAATTAGCCTAAGTATGTCTAAGAAACTATGGCCAAGCATGATTTATCTTTACTAAACAATCATTGAGAACCTTAAAAATAGGAAGAGATACTCATACATCAAATTGGCTAAAATGATTTGCCTAATGAATTTAGATATCTAGATCAATCAACTTCAAGGGTCTCAAAACCTAAGTTAATCAATAAGCAAGGATTCAACATAGTACACATGAATTAATGAATTATTTAGGATGCCTAAATGACTTTGCATCAACTTATTTGGTGAATCTCCTATCACTGGATGTACGGATTAGTAGAATAAATACAACAATGCAGCATAAACATTAAATAAAAGGGTTTTCATTTGATTTTTTTTATGCCAATCATTCTTTATGTTCATGAAAATCAAGACCACCATAAATTTCCTCAACCATAACTTTAGGGTCAATTTCCTTTAATCCAAAATATTCTTTCAAGGATTCCTTCCACTTTAATTTTTTTGCCAAAGAGTCCTATCTCCTCTTATGTTCCATATTTCTTTTTTATCCTTGATATTTCTTGTGTCCTCATAAAGGGATATATTCATTTTGTCTTCTTTACCATAATATATTTTGTGAAGGCAACTTATTTTTTTTAATTAAAAAACACAATCCATTTGCGCACACATAAATTCACATATAGGTTTTGTTTTCATTGGAAGCATTTTCAATTCCCTCAATCTCAGCAAGAGATTCAAATCTAGATACATGACCCATTTATCTTCATCTAGTCATGCAACAACACTTACATAATCGCATTTAACATTGATACATGTCCACCATTCATGTTGAAATCATATGTTAATTCCACTAACATGAAACCAATTCACCATAACATTGAAAGCATTAGAGCAATCATTCAAATAAATATATTGCTAACTACCTGATGTGTAGGGTGCTCTCAACACTATCATAAGCAATACCTCTAGGTCTCATGAACCAAACCAATGGCTATATATTTCTATGGGGTGAACATTAGCTCATAAACACATCCTATAAATTTCTATATGGAAAGAATTTCTAGAAGATCTTATCCTAAAACGACTCATGTTACTAGGGTACCTCACTCTAGCATGACTAATCAATCCAAGGATTTACTTAAAATCAAACCAAGCATGTGACTAGTCAATCTAGGGTTTTACCATAAAAAGTCAAATCAAGCATATGACTAGTCAATGGTAGTCTAATGACATGATGGATGATTGTCAATGTAATTTACATCTCAATTCTCCGTCCTTTGATCAAGGTGAACATATATAAATAAAAAAATACTATGAAATTAAATTTCAAAAAAAAAATTGCATACCATCATTGTCATTATCCTAGGCAACACCCACAAATTTCAATGATTTAACACAAATTTTAATGATTTAACAAAGACCTTCCCATTGTTGTTTCTCACAATTTCTTGTTCGCATAGATTGGTGATATTGTTTTGGAAGTTGAGTGGTTAGGCAGTTAAGAGCATAAGCCCTCCCCTATCTCTACTATCTTTGCTAACAAAATGCACATATTACTTTGGATAAGGCCATGTTTGTTTCCTTGTAAACCCTCCCCTATCTCAACTATCTTTGCTAACAAAATGCACATATTACTTTGGAAAATGCCATGTTTGTTTCCTTGTCGCATCGTTGCTCAAAGAACATATTTTTCTCTCTTCTACTATGTTCGTCTCAACTTTGTCATCCAATGTAATTCCTTGAGTATAAGAATAGGTGCAATATTCACTCAAAACAACCTCTTAGGGTACAACAATGAAACTCGCTAACCACTCTTAGGGTACAACAATGAAACTCATTAACCAAAAGCACTTGTGACGAATAATAGTGATCTTGCAAATATAGCCAAATGGTGGTAACATCATCTGCTTGGTGCTATTCTTTGAGCATATAAAACAATCAGTATAACCAATGATGCCCTCACACTATTAAGAAAAGCAGAATTGAAGTCAATGATGTCCTCTCACACTATTACGAAAAACAGAATTGCAATCAATGATGCCCTCTCACACTTTACTATGCAGAATTGCAAGTCTCTTTATCTTTATCATTGCGGCTTCTCAATTTTGCTTAAACCTTAATTGTTAAGAACTAATAACCTATTCCAAAAACATAGCTGCTCTCCAGGGGGAGCTCAGGAGCTCCAACGAAACACCTTATTTGATACAGGCTGCTCTCTAAGGGGAGCTCAAGAGCTCCAACGAGACACCATATTTAATAAATGCCAATTTGCTTAGCAGCTCCAACGAGACACCATATTTAATAAATGCCAATTTGCTCAGGAGTTCCAACGAGACACCTTATTTGATACAAGCTTGCTCTCTAAGGGGAGCTCAAGAGCTCCAACGAGACACCATATTTAATAAATGCCAATTTGCTCTTCCAAGTTCCACATCTCTCAAATAGAGTTCAAGAATACCAGGCCACTTTAGTGGGAACGCAAAAGTAATGTAACGTTCCTTTTCTTAGAAGAATAATACAAAAGAATAAGTCATGGACTTCAGTGCAAGGAAGAGCAAATCCAACAATAATGTGATGTCATCTCCTTGTGATAGCTGTCTTACAAAATGTTCCCACTTTATCTCGTTTCAATTTTCATGAACAATTTAGCCAAGGAATTATTCTCACTTTGGCAGCAAATTCAATTTATAAACATTTCTTCATAGGAGGGCAAAGGGAATCCCCTGCCAATTTATAAGGTTGTCTTCGTAAGAGGGCAAAGAAAATCCCCTGCCAATTTTATGCACTGTCAAGTAGGGTGGTGGTCTCGTCTATGCTTTCACTTGCACCCATCTCTCAAGTCCCCAATAATTTTTATGTCGTGTCACAATCTGGATCCCATTTTAGCACACCTACCTAATTTTACCTTTCACAAATGATCTAAGGAAACAAAAGTCATAACTATTTCAATTTAAAACTTGATATATAAGCAACTAAATGGACAATATCATAGAACAAGTCATCTGAGCTCAATAAATCAAGCTAACATGTAACAATGCACATAAGAAACCTAGTAACAAGAAATACAATTACAAAACATCTGAGCTCAATATTGGTAAGACGCTTAAACTGAGAGAAGCACAAAATCACACCATTGATTCCGTGGATTTAGAAAAAGAATTCATACATGAATAATACAACCATGGCATTGAACGATGAAATGAAAACCTAGTCCAACCAGAGCTACACTAAATTTGGACTGATGCATATAACTAAATATCACAGATCAATTGCAAACAAGAAAGAAATTTAAATCAAAAGAAAAAAAGAATCCCCTCATGGAACTCCATAAATTTAGAACCTAATGTATACACAAGCAAAGTTAGACCATATATCAATTAATTGCTTTTTCACCAAATAGAATCCCCAAACCGAAATATACTGAAATAATTGCTAGACAAAGCTAAGATTTACAATTAAAAGCACATACACAATCCCATCTTGGTCTTGTTATTTACAAATCACTGCTGTACAGTGTTTTCAGTATACCTAATAACTTTATCACTGACAGCATGGAATTCAATAGCCATGACAAAAGTAGAAGTGTCGTGTTCAAATAACTGCAGTTTTTTATGTTGAGTGGCACCCAGCCTCACTTTGAGGCAATGGATTCGAAATTGAAAGTTTAAAATTTAACTAGATGTGACATCAAGGAATCCATCCTCATCACCAAATGTGTTTTCTCCACTATATGTCACATAGAGGAATCCATCCTCATCTTTGTGTTCATCATATATTGAGGACATTATAGCAGCTGGAAAAATCAATCACAAAGATGTGTTAGTAAGATATGCATAGTTGGCAAAAAAATTAAGCAGCATTCATCAAAATTTAACATAATACAGGACTAGCATCTAAGGTTGTAATGGACCAGCGAAAACCTGTTTTTCTAACTGCTTTACAAAAGTATGCAATATAGTGCTTGTGTGTGGGAGAGGGAGAGAGAGGATATATATATATATATATATAGAGAGAGAGAGAGAGAGAGACCAGTTGGAGGGAGGACATTGTTAACAAAAATAAATATAGCCTTCTCTGCACTTAGTTTAATCCGTTTTCGAATGACATAAACAAACTGCCCAACTGTCAGGTCAGCAGGAACAAGGTACCTGCAAAAACAGGCAATTTCTTAAAACCTACATGTAAAAAACTCAATAACATTCTTCAAGGCTTTAAACAAAAAAGCAAGTTTAGTTTCAACAGTTCTAGTGATTAAGAATCATCATTTCTATAATAAATTCAACCAACACTTACTTTTTCTTGTCAATGTTCGGGATGTCACTTCTCTCAGCTTTCTCAACAATAACCTGATATTTGTAAGCAACACATGAGTAGGACTAATAGAGCAAATAAGAAAGTTCACCAGCTACAATTAAAAAAATTAGGATGAAACTTCTACTTCCATTTTTGTCAAGTAATGTTGTATTTTCAAACCCCACAGGGACATATTCATATTTTGTAGTAGAATAGGGGACCTACACTGAAATTAACCCGATCAACCGTGCATGAAATTAACCTACACTGAAAGGTGCTCTAATAGGCAGCTATATCCTGTTAAATGGGCAACTAGGTAACTTTCTCCATGCATTGGAAAAATATAAGTTGACAGAGATATATGCATGTACACATATACATAATATATATAGGGATTACTCTATTTACCCTTCGTTAACCCAACCAGCCAGCCCATCCAACTGCATTTATTAAAAACAGTCAGCAGATACAGCATGAACCCTATGGGCCTACATGGTAGCTTTTAGGGCCTGTATACTCTCACACACACACGTGCATGTAACACACATATATAGATATATTAATCTAAACACAGCTGCAAGGAAACAGAATCTGTCCAGAAAACAAAAACCAAAAATGAAGTTGGAAGTGCCAAACAGTCAACAACATCCCTCAGTTCAGAAAAAGTAACTGAAAACACTGGAAGACCTTTCCAGATATTGTTGTAACGAATTATCCAATATTCAGCATATTAAAAGAAACAAAACAGCAGCTAACTTGCATAACACTTACCGGAATTCTATCAGGATATTTGTCCCTTATTCTGGCAGCTTCAGCTTTTCTCTTCTCTGCATGACAAACAGTAATCTTAGAAGATAGTAGGAACATCACATAATAATGAAATACCTAACAAGCCAACAGACCAAAACCTTACCTAGGTCGTGCTCTTGCTTGAAGGAACTTCTTGCCATTGTCCTGCCAATTCACCACAAAAGATAATAATTAGAACTCCAAACACTGCAGTGGAACCTCTAAGTGGAAAAGCTAATATGACAATTATAAGAATTTATGTAGTTATGTTGGCCAGCACTTTGGAGAGTTAATTATGAACAAAAGTATCAGATGAAGACCATAATCAAATTCTTGAAAGAGTGGATGAAGACCATAATCAAATTCTTGAAAGAGTGTAAGGAAGAAATTCTAGTAGTAATTCATATCGAGCTAATAATACAATAAACAAAATTTGAAATTTACAATCCACTGGTTTCTGAAATGAAAAGGTAAGCAAATCCATCAAGCCTCCTGACAGCAATAACTCCAATTAAGCATGCATGAATGATATAAAGATGAAAAACAGAAAACAGTGACTGAAATATTTGTGTGTTCGTACCCCAAAAGAAGACTATTATTTAATATACCTAACATTTTACTTAGTCATCTATACCTACAACAAGCAATAGGGAAACTCCTAGTGATGACACTGGGGACTGCATGAAAAAAACTAAACGTGACTTTGGCCACAAAAGAGGCAGCTAGGAATAAGAAAGCTGAAAATTGGAAAGAATTAAAATATCTAAAAAACTTAAAAAGCATGCAAAAGTGAGAATTCACTTTGAATGACCAACATAAGTTTCCAGAAGCAGATTGAGATTAAAAAATATTCCTGCTGAGGCACATCTGAACCTAAAACGCTCACTTGCACCACCGGAGCACATGCCATAGTCCATGGACATTGGAAAGTGAGTACCTCACCAAAGACCTCAATTTGGCATTTTGATGTGGACTCAAATTCACAACTACAAAGGCGTAAATTCCAGGAAACTCGGAAAATTCATAACAATTGATCAACAAATGGTTTCAGCAACCATCACTATACATTTATTAGAATAGTTAACTGGTTCAAAGAGTCCGGTAGGTTCAGGAGGAGATGTTCAAAAAGATTTCGGATTTCAAAAAATTTCAAATGGTTCAGAAATGTGGAATATATAAAATAATAAATTATACATAGATATTACTGAGAAATTAAAAAAAAACACAGAATAATTTTAAAAAACACAAAAATTCAAATCCAGAGAAAGAATTATAATAAAAATAACTCTATGGTTTTATCTTATTAAATGAAGGATTGTTTTGATGCATTTTTTTATGGAAAGGTTCAGAAGTTCAATGTAGACAGGTTCAGCTGGTCCAAAGGGTTCAAGGTCCAACCAAACCTGGTAACTACGCTTAGTAGTTACCATTAATTACAGGAATAACGATTTTCAATCATCACAGTCTAGCCACTTTCCCTGTTTCTGCTATTTTTTTTAAAGAACGAGTTTGCCCAAAAACAAAGGTAAAATTAAACCCTTCTTGAACCGAACAATTAAATAAGATATTAAAACGTTAGTCCGCTATACTTGGCAATCAAATAATGTATGGATACAGAGCCTAGGGTTTGATCGAGGATCTTAGACTTGAATTCAGGGTTCCTAAATTACAAAATCCACAGAATCCTTGTTAAATCGGGCACAATAAACGAAAGGGTAAATTACAAACTGGAATTAGCCCTCTACCATCACCAAAAAATAAGAAATAAATTGAACAAAACCCCCATTGAAAATAAGAATTCTTGGCTAAAAATCTTTTGAGATATATATCTAGGGAGATTAGATACAAATTTTGATGAATTTATAAAAAAAATACGGTGATCAAATTCAACAAGGAAAATCCGATTTCTGAAACAATTTCAGAGTTCTAGGGCTAAAATTCTGCCATCAGGTTATCAAATTGAACCAAAAAACACAGTAATTTGGAAACATTTAGGAGGCCTACAGATCGAAACCTACTCTGCAAGGTTGAAGCCTCGAACGCGTTCCTTGCGCTTTCCTGCCCTGCCCTGCCCTGCGAAGCTCTGTCCTGTGGAATGAAATATAAGCGAGGCTTTCGCTTTTCTACACTGTCGTGTGGTAATGATATAGGATGATTGCTTCTCTTCTCTATTTATATTCACCAATCCTATTCTATTTTTATAAAAGGAAGATTTTTATCAGTTGTTTTCTTATCGAGGGTGGGGAAGGATACTAGAGTCCACGCAAGCTGGGCAAGCGTTTAGAGCAAGTTAAGATAATCTCCTCATAGGAAGAAGAAGAAGAGTGGAGAAGGTTTTGCCTTTTCTTGTATTTTTGGAATTAAGTTGGGATGGTTGTGACGTGAATTTGCAGATATTAATTATTATTTTAATTATTGTTTTGGATATTTGGTATCGGATTATTATTGAATTGGTTAAATTTGATTGTTTAATTATTATTTTTGGTATTTGGTATATGAGATCTTTTTGTTTGTGGAGGACAAAAGACTGATTTGTGTCTTGATTTGACTGTTGAAGTTTATGAGGTGTACATATCCTATTCTTTTGGATTTAAACCTCTGACTTTCTAAGACGAAACACATGTTCTTAACCATTAGGCCCACTCAAGTATATGGATAATGCTTATGTCTTAATTAGCATGAATCCATCTTAACCCGGAATCTAATTAAGGAGTAAGTTGGTAAGTGGACAAACTCTAACTTTTTTATGGTGGAAATTCCTTCCCTCATTATTTATGTGGTTAAATTTGATTATTTAATTATTATTTCTGGTATTTGGTGTATGAGATCTTTTGTTTGTGGGACAAAGCACTGCTTCGTGTAATGATTTGACTATTAAAGTCTATGGAGGTGTACATACCCTACCCTTTTGGATTTAAACCTGTGACTTTCTAAGATGAAACACTTGTTCTTAACCATTAGGCCCACTCAAGTATATGGATAATGCTTATGTCTTAATTAGCATGAATCCATCTTAACCCCAAATCTAATTAAGGAGTAAGTTGGTAAGTGGACAAACTCTAACTTTTTTATGGTGGAAATTTCTTCCCTCGTTATTGATGTGGTTAAATTTGATTATTTAATTATTATTTATGCACTGCTTCGTGTAATGATTTGACTGCTAAAGTCTATGGAGGTGTACATACCCTACCCTTTTGGATAAACACGTGTTCTTAACCATTAGGCCCACTCAAGTATATGGATAATGCTTATGTCTTAATTAGCATGAATCCATCTTAACCCGGAATCTAATTAAGGAGTAAGTTGGTAAGTGGACAAACTCTAACTTTTTTATGGTGGAAATTCCTTCCCTCATTATTTATGTGGTTAAATTTTATTATTTAATTATTATTTATGGTATTTGGTGTATGAGATTTTTTGTTTGTGGGACAAAGCACTGCTTCGTGTAATGATTTGACTATTAAAGTCTATGGAGGTGTACATACCCTATCCTTTTGGATTTAAACCTGTGACTTTCTAAGATGAAACACGTGTTCTTAACCATTAGGCCCACTCAAGTATATGGATAATGCTTATGTCTTAATTAGCATGAATCCATCTTAACCCCAAATCTAATTAAGGAGTAAGTTGGTAAGTGGACAAACTCTAACTTTTTTATGGTGGAAATTTCTTCCCTCGTTATTGATGTGGTTAAATTTGATTATTTAATTATTATTTATGCACTGCTTCGTGTAATGATTTGACTGCTAAAGTCTATGGAGGTGTACATACCCTACCCTTTTGGATTTAAATCTGTGACTTTCTAAGACGAAACAAGTGTTCTTAACCATTAGGCCCACTCAAGTATATGGATAATGCTTATGCCTTAATTAGCATGAATCCATCTTAACCCCGAATCTAATTAAGGAGTAAGTTGGTAAGTGGACAAACTCTAACTTTTTATGGTGAAAATTCCTTCCCTCATGGAAATTTTAACAAAAGTTATAGTTTTTCTTGATTAATGAGAACTGTAACCACAAAATTTCCCCTCAAATGTTTTGGTTTATTTTAAAATAATCTAAATGATCATAATTTTGAAAAAATACCACAAAACTTCCCCTCAAATGTTTTGGTTTATTTTAAAATAATCTAAATGATCATAATTTTGAAAAAATGAGTGGATCGAAACAAAACTTTGTCTCACCAAAGAAGAAAAAAAAAATCATAAAAAAAATAAGTTTATCATAAATATAAACTTCTGATTGTTTAAGAAATATATGATTAAAATAGATTTATACTAATTTATTTATTTATTATAGTTTATTTTTAATAACTTTGTCTCACCAAAGAAGAAAAAAAAAATCATAAAAAAAATAAGTTTATCATAAATATAAACTTCTGATTGTTTAAGAAATATATGATTAAAATGGATTTATACTAATTTATTTATTTATTATAGTTTATTTTTAATGTTATAAATTGTGAAATGTCATTTTTAAAAATTATTTTAATTTAAAGGTGACACATTTTTTATAGTTTGAACTATAAAATGTATTTAGCTTCTCTAAGTACATTTAAGAAAGGGTGAATTTGTATTTAAATTACATTATTTTGGACCATTTCACAATTAAACAAGTGGGGTTGTTAGTTTCTGTAATTAATATTGACTAAGCACATATCCCAATTCTAAATTTTGTTTTGTTTTATTTTGTAACATTATTGATATTGCATATCCCAATTCTAGACTTTGTTTTGTTTTATTTTGTACCATTATTGATATGGCAAAGAGGAGAGTATCAATATGGAACAAAATCTTAATCATTGAATATGCCATTGTAGTGGTATATTTGTAATTATCATGAACATGATATAGATAACAACAATAAATTAAAAATAGTTCACAAAATATGTTATTGAGAATGTTAATAATATTGTCAACAATGTTTATGATGATGATAATTATGAATGTCCATTTAGATCAATTTTGATAATTCTAGATTTAAATAATTAGTTTAATTTACCAAATTGTTTTTTTTGTGTTGCCATGTACCCACCCTATACCTTGTAAGCAAGAATGAGATTAATGGCACCTTGCCAACCCCAATCAACAATCAACTCAGGAATCGACTCACAAAGATTAAACATGTCACAAGTGGAATTTAAACCCACGTGGGGAGGTTAATAACTTCTCCTCTCCATTGCTTGACTATCAAGTTGTTTCTATGATTAAATAATTTGGAAATCAAACTTTTAAATTCTCTTTCATTTTTGCGAGTTAACAAACTATGAAGTTTGGTTTTATTACAAATGTGTTGAAAAATAGATCTAATACCTTTATAGGTCGAACAATTCAAAAAAAAATGTTTTTCATCCTTTACATTACACATCTCACATATTTTATAAAAAATTTCATACCAAAATGTTTTATGTCTTATCCAATACTTTGTTTCACTATAAAAACTCATAAAAATGTGTTCTTATTTTTATAATATTTATTTTATTAAAATAAAAATAAAAAATTAATAATAATCTAATTTAAAATTATTATGTTATTTGTAATAATTCTACTATCTTTTTCACAATTTCAAGATTTTATCATTTTTAAAATTTAATTATAATAATATTTATATCTTGCGAAACATCTTTTACAATTATTTTTCACTTTCGATTATTTTTCTACCATGAAAATATATTCCTTACACTTACAAAATGTGTTCTTTACACTACAATCTCAATCTACTTTGCATATATATACCATGCAAATCTTTAAAAAAGGGTTTAAACAAAAATAGGTCTTCATATAGTTTATTCTTTGCTTGGCCTTCATTATTGGGGCAATGTAGGCCATCTCGAAGCATCATAGTTTTTAAAAGTATTATTTTTATTTTTGTTTTTTTTTGTTATGGGAGAAGTTCAATTTCTACATATGTTTGAGATATTCCTATATATAAAGTTTTTAATAATAAAATAATAATTATTTAAATGAAAGATAGTTGAAATTTATATATATGATAAATATTTAGCAATTGAATAATGTATATAATATCAATTGATAGAATATTAAATTATATATATATATATATATATCTTCAAGATGTTTTGTCCTCCAAATATTTATGGACAAGTTTATGTTTTTGTTCTAGCTTGGAAAACCTTTTTATGATTTTTTGTTCTTGAAGTTGTGACGATCGACGATATGAGACACTGTGAGTTATGAAGCGTTGAGAATAATTGTCTTATTGTGAAAGGGTAAGATCACCCTATTTAATTTTCTACAAAAATGTGTGGCGATGACTTACGTGATTTGGGAAATGATAAAATTCCACATACAAGCTTCTCCTCAATATAATAGGATCTTCACTTTGTTTCTCATATTGGTTTTATTTTTGATTAATTTTGTTGAATAATACATTGCCTTTTGTAATTAGAATGACGATAAGGCATACTTGTATCTTATGTTTTGTTTTTTGAACCCTTGTGTTTTGACGTTTTTGGTGATTTATTGGTTGCTAAGATTTCAATATAAGCATATTTCTGATTTTTCTATTAATTGGATTATTTTGGTTCCTTTCTCCAAGATTTGGATTTTTACATCTAACTATTTTTCTACTTCAATTGGATCAGTCAATGTTTCTTTGTTGGCAAGTTGCCCTAACTTATCTTGTAGCGACCTCTTATCATTCTTTAGCTTCTTAATTTGTGTAAGTAAGTTTTGATTATTACCCCTTAAATGCAAAACTTCTTCACTATTTTTTGAGTTGTTGAATTTATTCTTAAGATTTTGATTCTCTAGTTTCTCATGTTTTAACCTTTTGATTTGTTTAAGCAACCTCTGATTAAGGTTCTTAGGGAAGAATTTTCTTTGTCTTTGTTTGATAAGACTTTATATAAAAAAAAAATTAACTTTTTCGTTGATTCTTTGTGATTTTGATATACATCCAATCAGAGAAAAAGATGCTCTGATTTAATGTCTTGCAACATTATTTTCTTGGTTAGGTGCTCAAATGCTATGTACTTTTTTTCAATGTTCATGGTAAAAGTAATGCGAGAGGTTTCAACCAAGAGATCCCCAAGATTACATCAACTTCCTTGGTTTGTAAGACATATAATTTGAATTTTTGGGAGTATTCGTTGATGTTCAATTCTAAATTATTAATCTCGTCATCACACTCTTGTGTATGAACTATTTTAACTTCCTAATTTGCAATTTCCAATCTATTTTACAAATTAATATCAATATAATCTCCTTTGATGATGATGTCAATGACAATGCTTACAATGTCATTATGGATCCTTCCTAACATATGCATGAAAATTATGGATCCTTCCTAACATATGCATGAAAATATTGTTTGGTTTCAAAATATACTCAAAAGTGAATTGAACCTTTATTTACATTTCAACTTGATGAAAATTACAACTTACCATTTAAAATAATATATTTTCACTTCTCAATCGAGTTTTATATCTTCCTTGATATATTTTAACTCTTCATCGAGTTTTATATCTTCCTTGATATATTTTAACTCTTCACTTAAAACTTAGCACTTTGTTTGAAATGTACCTTTTATTATTATTATAGGAAAATAAATATTTAAGATTTAATACCACTTTGATTTTATATCATTATGTGAAGCATTGGTAATATTTTTTTTTTTGGATACTTCCTTGGATGGGGTGTTGGTGAGGTAGTAGATATTGGGGACAATGCTCAGTGAACATGTCGATCCTCGGCGAGTGCAGATGGGCTTGACACGTCCTCTCATGTAGAACCTCGAGCATGAGAACGACGATGCCAATTCCAAAACCGTCAATGACAGAGTTAATACATGTTGAGGGCGTTGCATGTGCCTCGATCATCGGTTCCTTCGAGTTAATTTGCATTTGAAGTATGGGGAAGGATCGAGTAAGAGATATTTGACCTGTGTTTTCTCTCTGAGAAAATAGGAAGTTATAAAAGAAATCCAGGCGGTGAGTTCCCTGGTGGTGGATACTCATCCCATCTTTGTTTCCATTTTGCCTTAGCTTCTGGGGAGAAACTCTGGGTTGGCCTTAGCTTCTGGGGAGAAACTCTGGGTTGGATGGCTTCAAGGCAAGGTTATAGAAGGGGCTACAGATTAGGAGGTGGCGCTCTAGTGGAAGCACCCATCTACGACACAGAAGAAGGAATCTCCATCACCCGAGTGCAACGCGATGCCCAAGTGCAATGTGATTCCCAAGCAACGATGACTACTTTCCATAGGGTAACCCCGCCTTGTTTTCGAGCACCCCTGGAGGATGTGGAAGATGAAATTTGACTGGAGTGTAGCATAATGCCAAACTAGGAGGTGGATGAAGCAATTACCAACCAGGTTTCGAATGTAGGACACTTGAGAGGTTGGGAGACAAAATACTGGAAGACCATGGAGTTGTATTGGCATCTCAAATCATTAATGGGACAAATGTTGCAACCAAGAGACCTCAAGGAAGCATCCAACTGCAATTGGATGAGTTACATATGTTGATCAGAAACATCCTGGCTCAGCTCCTTCCCTCAGGCTCAACGACGATAGCTTCGGTTCCAAAATATGCTCAACAAGTGGCTCCTGAGCCACCTTAGGATCCAAATGCAACCTCACTAGATTAATGGACAATATGTACCCCTTTTTTGTGTTTTTAATGATGAAGGACAATGGTAGATATACAAAATCTTCCAATAGACTTCAGACTTCTATTTACAATGCTTATATAGCTACACATGGTATTAGAAAGAACCTTTCTCGGACTAAATGGACTGAAGACTTATTTCTTTGTTGTTGGTCTGGTTTCCCGAGCGACAGGCCAACAACAAGGTATTTTTGTATAAATTTTTCAAAGCTATATTAAAATAATTTGTTCTGTGTGTTTACAAAAAAAATAAAATTGGATACTTGAATTCTCTTATGTCATTTTAACTTGTATCTTATAAAAATAAAGAATTATGAATAACCTTAACCTTCTTAACTTTCCAAAAGCATATTAATATTTTGTTATTTTTTGTATATATAACGTAAGTTTACCTTCATTTATATGGGGTGCTATATGTCAATGCCACAACCCTCCACACGAGCCAAGTAAATTCCAACCTGCATATCAATGTACAAGACATCATGCAAATTAGAGGGAAGGAGTAGGATGAGGGCATTCATGCATGAACTAGCATGTATGTCCTACAAGTATGTAATTGGTTCCATGATAAGATTAGAGTTGTGCGCCATAATGGAATTAACAAACTCATTATTGATTCAATTTTTGAAGGTTTGGGAAAGTCTAGAGTTCATGGATACTCGTGTAACTCTAGCATTCAACAATGACAGAAGACCCATCCTAAGACCTAGTTTCAACAACTTATCTCTGATTATTTTGGTCAATTATCTCATTTTATTTTCTCTGTTTCCTCGCTATGTTGTTACTAGTTGCATTACTCTGGTTCTTATCTTGCAAATTGGGCGCTATGTTAAGCTAAATTAGGTTATTTCCAAATACTCGTGGACTTTAATGTGGAGCTCAATTCCCCTAGCTTAGAATTAAATTCCACGCCAAAGTTCATGCTTACTCCATTTCCTTTTTCCCTCTTACTCTTGTCTCCCTTGCAAGTCATCATTCCACATGTTATCACTCCCACAGTTCTCCTAAGGTTGAGAAGGAGACTGAAGAGGTAACCACAGACCAAACTTTTGATTTGGTAGCTAGCCCTACCCAACCAAAGAGGGCTCTCTATGATCACAGTTAATAAGGTGACTGGAGAAGGAAAAATATATTAGGCTAGGTATTCAACTCAATGAGGTTTTGAGTTTATAGGTTTGTTGGACCAAGGTCATAGATCTAGGAACTAAGTCAGGGTTTCTAAATGATCATTTGTAGGGATAAAAATGAGGCAAGGTAGGTATGTTTAGTGACATATTTGGGTTGTCATTGTGGTACATGGTTGAAAAATGAAGGATCAAAATGATCATATGACTATGAATTCATTCATCAGAAGAAATGGAACACAAACATGAAGATCTCATCAAAATAAAGCATAAAACTTATGAGTTCTGCTTAAAAACTAATGAGATGATCACATGAAAGCATACATATGGTTGCAAGGAGAGATAAACATTCAAATTGATGATAAAACTAAGAAGAAACACTGCTAATAAGCATACCACAGGAATCCCAAGATTATAGCTGCAAATGCCTGTATTATATCTGTCAAATGGTGTATGTTGGAGTTACTTCACACACACCGAGAATTTCTTTTTCCTAAGGTTTTTCCTTGTTTATTAGTCATAATTAGTCATTATCCAGTCTCCTATATTTTAGGGGAGAATATTCCACCTGGAGAATATTCTCTTTCAGTTGACACTTAAGTTTGACTAGTTGAGTTGAGTTTAGATGTTGCATTGGTTTTGTCACCATGCAACATTGGGATCATCACCATGCTAATGCACACTTGCCTTGGGATCATCACCAGACTGGCACATTACCCTCGATTCCTTGATCTACTCCTCACTACACTATGTTCAGTCAGTTAACTGAAGACTAGTTGACTAGTTAACTCAACTAGGTGGCAATTCACTCCTGTAACTGCCTGAGAGACTAGACTATGTGGAAGTTCACTCCCATAACTATTGGTGTGTGTCAAGATCACTCTAGACCACCACTATGGTGCATTGGTTCTCCTCTAGTGCACATTGGTTGAGTTATACAAAGTACATCATGTGTAAATTATTCATTATTCATTACGGTTAATGAGAATTCTTCCATTCTTTCTCTCTTGCTTCTTCTTTCTCAATTTCTCTCTGCAAATATGTGTGGTATTTTCTAGCTAGATATATTATGTGCAGTTTCAACACATTTACATGGTATTAGAACCGACAAACTGCTAAGCAAAATCTACACCAAATTTTTTTGCAGGTACAAAAGACTGAAGACAGCGGAAAGAGGGATTTCCAAAAAGAATTCATTCTTACACCTTACAACTACTTTGCATGGAAGGAGATAATAATGATTCATCTCCGAACTAGAGGATTGTACAGGTTAACCTTGAATACAGATACAGAACTTACATCAGCCATAGAAAAATCAAAGTACTTAAATCGGATGGATGAAGCACTCAGAACAATTTGCAGTCTTATTTCTCTCGATCTCCTTTTTTGCATATCTTCCTGTAAGACTCCTAATGAAGTCTGGACCACCTTGGAAGGACTCTTTGGAAATAGTATGAGATGAGGGGACACATGCTAGAGGTGGAATTGCTCACATTGGAACCAAAAATCTTCGACAATATCCAAGATTTCTTTACAAAATTCAAGGATTTATTGTCGCAACTCAAAGCTTGTGGGGTTGATAAACCGGTGGGCTCGAAAAGGTCCATTAAAATATTAACCACAACATACTACAAATCGAGTCCATTATATACGTATTAGCCACGTAAAAGGCCTATCTGATAACTTCTGGATAGAGAGCGGTCGAGCACATAAATGTCATACATTCTCCCTTGACCTATTGATTGGAAGAGTCTATTCTAAAATCTAAGAAGAAGAAACAAATGGTTCTCACCATTCTCTCCAAACTTGGTCCTAAATTCTTTGTATTCGTATCCACATTCCATTCTATCAAATTCGCCTCTGGAGCCATCTGGAATATGCCTTCTCTTGAGGACTTTAGCGAATCTCTGACACAAGAGCAAACCAAGCTCATAAACATGGGAAAAATCAAAGGCCCAAAGGCGCATGCACTCATTGTGCAAGATGGAAGCCATAAATATCAGAAATCTAAAGATAAAGACAAAAGGAAAGATCATGCACATCCGAAGAAGGAAGGGTACACAAAACCCTTCACCGATGCCTTCGGATCCAAAGGGGAAAAGGGAATAAAATGGGAGAAATGCACATACTATCATAAAGGATTCCATCTTGAATCCACATGCATGCAAAAACAAATAGATCTAATGACTCAATTACTTCAGCAAAACAACCTTGGAGATCACATCCCCGAGAGTGCCAAGAAGAAGAAGCCAGAAGATCAGAATCCCAAGAAAGACAATTATATACATGCCTCGATTGCCATCAATCCTCTCCCGATGCTTGGATCATAGATTCAGGAGCATCACATCACATGGCTACCTCAAAAGCAGTATATTCTTCATTGGATGCATGCAAAGGTCCTCCTATTCTGATGGGGGACAACTCTTCAGTCGAAGTCACCGACAAAGGAAGGATTGAACTCACCAACGAAAGCTTCGAGAATGTGTTGCATGTTCCCAAACTTTTCGTCAATCTTCTCTTCGTGTATCATAAGACGAATTTCGACACCGGTAAGAAAGTCACATTCACACCAAATGTCATGGACATCTATGACATGCAAACCAACTCCAGGGTTGCTACCAGTGAGGAAAATCATCAGTCTAGATTGTATACTTTTTTTGAATTCATTGAACCTAATTCTTCTTTATTGCTTACTCATGTTGATGAAAGTAGTAGGATATGGCACGAAAGGTTTGGACATTTGAATTTCAGATACATGCAACAACTTAGCAAGAAAATATTGGTTGATGGTACACCAAACATCCATTTCTCCAAGAGAGTGTGTGAGGGATGTGTTCTTGGAAAATACCCTGTAACATACCCACTACCTAAAATCAAACTTTTTCGTTGATTTCTCAACAATGAGAATCCTCGAAGCTCGCAGCAGTGAAATGCCAAACCCGATCCATAGGTCCT
>SNQJ01S0125185.1:0-26593 GCA_010110895.2 Picea sitchensis | reverse complement strand
AAAATCTAGCCATGGAAAGAGAGATGCATGACATATGCGCCAGACTCGAAGACATGGATACAAAACAGAGGTGAACATATGGTGCTAGGGATCTCAGTGATTCTGAAAGTGAAGATGAAGTTGGACATGAAACAGAAGAAGTTACAGCAGAAGATGCGGCAAATGAATGCCTGATTAGGGTTGTTGCAAGAATGGGTGCTAAGGCAAAAATGGATATTCCAGTATATGAAGTAAATATAGATGTTGAAGATCTTATAGACTAGATTAGAGCTCTGGACACATATTTTTACTATGAATATGTCGAGGAGGAAAAAAAGGTCAAACATGCTGTCAAAAGATTAAAAGGACATGCAACATTGTGGTGGGATGAGCTACAAGATGACAGACGCTGCAAAGGTAAGTAGAAAATCAAGAGTTGGGATAGAGTGATTGCGAAGATGAAGGAGAAATTCATTCCCAGGGATTACCAAATTACTCTATTTCAGAGAATGCAAAATTTGAGACAGAAGCTCATGACAGTGAAGGAGTACACTGAAGAATTCTACAGGCTGAACATTAGAGCAGGTCATCGCGAAAGTGATGATGAAAAAGTTTCTAGGTACATGAATGGTCTAATATACAACATTCAGAATGAGATGAGCATGATGACCATTCGAATGGTGGAATATTCTTATCAGATGGCTCTAAAACATGAAGAGAAGTTGAGCCGAAAACAAGGTCAAAGAGGCCAAGGCAGAAGTTAGCCCAAAGGAAAATCAGTTGCCCATGATAGAAATCAGAAACCCGAGGAAGAGTGGAATAAACCTTAGACTCAGACTGAGAGAGGTGGAAGCTCACAGAGAGGGCAGTATACCGAACATAGAGGTCAGTATGTTGATGGAAACATTTGTCCTCGTACCAGACGTAGAGGAAGAGGAAGAGGTGGAGTAATGAAATGCTTCACATGTGGAAAGGTCAGACATAAATCTTATGAGTGTCCAGACAAAAAGAAATAAGGTGGTGAGACTCACATTGCCAAAGCATAGAGGTGGAATGTTGAGGCAGAAGATGTTGAAGGCAGAAGATCGTTGATGATGTGAAAAGTTCTCTTAACACCAGAGAAGGAGGTGGAGAGCTCGTTCCAAAGGAACAAACTTTTTCAGACCGCTTGCAAGACCAAATATTGGGCATGAAAGGTCATCGTGGATAGTGGTAGCACATATAATCTCATTTCTACAGAGATGGTAGAAAAGTTGGAGCTGGAAACTATTGAACATCCGAGCCCATACAGAGTTTTGTGGCTACAAAAAGGACATCAGGTAAATGTCACTAAACAATGTTTAGTTGAGTTTAAAATAGGAGGGTATAAAGATCAAATACTCTGTGATGTCATTCCCATGGAATTTTTTCATCTATTGCTGGGTAGACCATGGAAATATGACAGGAATGTGATTCATGATGGGAGAAAGAACACATGCACCCTAGAGAAGAATGGGAGAACTCACATGTTGTTGTCGATTAAGGACAAAGAAGTAAAACCTGAAGTAAGCAACATTATACTTCTCATGAGTGGGAAGGAACTTCTTACAGAGGTTAAGAAGAAGGAGGAACCACTATTCATTGTGGTCAGGAAGCCTAAAATTGTTTTAACCAGTACAAGGGTAGACGATTTACCGGAAGAAGTTCAGAAACTGTTGGAAGAGTTTGCTGACATAGTAGTGGATGAACTACCTCGTTCGTTGCCACAGATCAGAAGTGTAAGTCATCATATTGATCTCATACTTGGAGCTAGTTTACCAAACAAGGCAGCATATAGGTTGACGTCGCAGGAGAATGAGGAAGTCAAAAGATAGGTCCAGGATTTAATGGACAAAGGGTTGGTAAGAGAAAGCTTGAGTCCATGTTTTGTTCCGATAGTACTCAGTCCAAAGAAAGATGGAGGCTGGAGGATGTGTACTGACTCGAGAGCGATCAACAAGATAACCATCAGGTACAAATTTCCATTGCCAAGAATGGATGATTTGATGGATTTCTTAAGTGGGGCCAAATTTTTTTCAAAAATTGATTTGAGAAGTGGATATCACCAGATTCGTATGAGAGAAGGTGATGAATGGAAGACAACCTTCAAGACTAATGAAGGGTTGTATGAATGGATTGTTATTCCGTTTGGCTTAATGAATGCACCGAGCACTTTCATCAGGTTGATGAACAAAGTCCTGAAGGATTTCATTAGAAAATTTTTCATAGTGTATCTTGATGACATACTGATTTTCAGTAAAATGGAGGCAGAGCATCTGAAACATTTGGCTACAGTGATGAGGAGGCTACAGCAAAAGAAGTTGCTGATAAATATGAAGAAATCCTCATTCATGAAGACAGAGCTCATTTATTTGGGTTTTGTTATTTCTGCAAATAAGTTGAGGATGGATCCAGATAAAGTGGAGGTCATTAAGAATTGGCCATCTCCAAAGAGTATCTTTGAAGTTTGAAGTTTTCATGGATTGGCTAGTTTCTACTGGAAGTTCATCAGAAATTTCAGTGGAATTAGTGCACTAATGATGGACACAGTGAAGAAGAGACATAAGTCTTTTCACTGGATAGAAGAGGCGGAGAAAAGCTTCAATTTGTTAAAAAGGAAAATCACGAAACAACCAATTTTGGTATTGCCGTATTTCAAAAAGACATTTCAAAATGTGATGCAAGTGGATTTGCAATAGGGGCAGTCTTGAGTCAAGAAGATGGGCCGATAGCATACTTCAGTGAGAATCTGAATGAAGCGAAAGTGAAATACTCCACGTATGACAAGGAGTTCTATGCTATTATTCAGGCATTGAAGAAGTGGAGACACTATTTGATCCCGAAGGAGTTTGTCTTATACAATGACAATCATGATTTGCAATTTGTGACTCAACAACAGAAGTTGAATCAAACACATGTTAAATGGGTTGAATACATGAAGAACTTTACTTTTGTAACTAAGCATATTTCTGGAACTGCCAACAAATTTGTTGATTCTTTGAGCAGGAAATGTTTGTTGTTGCAGGAGCTCAGAGTCAAAAAAATGGGTTTTGATGATCTCAGGGACATGTACAGAGATGATCCATATTTTAAAGAGGCATACGAAGCGACTGAGAATCCAATTCTTAGGGACATAAGTCAATGGACAGAATACATGATCCAGGAAGGATTATTGTTTAAGGGTAATCCTTTGTATTCCAAAATTCTCCATGAGGGAGAATTTATTGAAGGAGAAACATAGTGGAGGATTGGCTGGACATTTCGGTCATGAAAAGACATTCTCAAAGTTAAACAAGTCATGTTTTTGGCCAGGAATGAGAGAAGACATCAAAATATTCATGGAAAAATGTAGAATTTGTTAGCATTCAAAAGGAAAGAGGCAGAATGCAAGATTTTATCAACCGTTACCCATACCTGACAGGCCCTGGGATGCAGTCAGCATGGAATTCATCTTGGGGCTACCGAGAACACAAAGAGGGTTTGTCTTGATCTTTGTGGTGGTGGGTAGATTTTCTAAGATGGCACACTTCATACCGTGTCAGAAAACTAGTGATGCAACTCACATTGCGAATCTGTTTTTCAAAGAAGTCATTCGACTTCACGGCTTACCAAGGAGCATAGTTTCAGATCGAGACACCAAGTTTGTGGGACACTTCTGGAGAACCTTATGGAAAAAGCTGGGAACAAACTTGTTGTTCAGTTCATCTTATCATCCTCAGACGGATGGACAGATAGAAGTTGTGAACGGAAGTTTGGGAGACTTGCCAAGCAGCTTGGTGACAGAACACCACATCAGTGGGAAAATATTCTATCACAGGATGAATTTTCTTACAATGATTCAATCAACAGAAGCACAGGGCAGAGTCTGTTCCAAATTATTTATGGGACATAGCCAAGAGGAGTTTCAAAATTGAGATATTCAGAACAAAATACAACTAGGAGTGCTAGTGCAGAGGATTTCCCAGAAGCAATGAAGGAACTTCACATCCAGGTGAAGGAGCGATTGCAGAACTCAAGCCAAGAGTATAAACACAGAGCATATCAACACATTTGACAACTTCAATTTGAGTTTGGTGATTTGATTCTGGCACATCTGAGAAAGGAAAGGTTCCCGAAGGGGACATATAACAAACTGAAGATGAAGAAGATCGGACCATGTAAGGTCTTGAAGAAATTTGGGGAAAATTATTATGAGATTGAATTACCCAATGGGATCAGAATTTCTTTGATATTCAATGTCTCAGATTTGTACCCATACAAAGATAAGGAAGCAGGAACCAGTAATGAACAACCAGAGGTTCAATGGACTAAACAAATGCGAGTTGCAGAGAAGCCACAGATGGAAAACATACTGGACAAAAGAGTTAGCAAGAGGACTAGGAGAAGGGAATATTTTGAAGACTTGGTCAAGTGGAAGGGACATATAGTTGAAGATTCTAGCTGGGATAATGAAGAAAAGATCCAGAAGCATGGATAGACCGTGCGACAGCTCATGGACAGGAGCCCATGAAAATTTTCAAGCGAGGGAGTATGATGCAGGAGCATCGCCAACAACAAGCAAGTGTGGGGAAAGCGCCAACTCATTTTGGCACATGATAAATTGTTTGAAATGTTTTGAAGTTTGATACGTCAAACGTAAATGAAACAATTAAGAAATAGCATACTTGTAGATTGTAATCATACCTTGAGCGTTCTGCTCTCGTCTGAAGGACTAAGAGGCATTTATAATAGTAAATGTAAGTAGGTAGCTTTGAATTCTTAGATTAGACAGTTTTAGGAGCCAGAGGGAAAATAGATATAGAAACCCTCACTTGTATCATTGTAACATTATTAGTAGCATAATCAATCAAGAGAGCATAGAGAAGAAGAAGCAAGGAGCTGTGTAGAGTAAAAAACCCATGTACAAAAGTTCTGGATTAATACAAAGATTTTTAGTTCAGACTCATGGTGTCCAATTGCTTTCTGTGTTGGACATGTTGATTGATATATGCTTGTCTACTCTCTATTATGCATTTGATTTGATGCATGAATGTATGATTTCATATTAAATGTCTAAAATTTTAAGAGAGGGAGAGTAAAGAATGAGTTTCAATTGTTTCTCTGTCTGAGCAAGAGCTTTCCTGCAAGGAGTGTAGTGAAATTGTCTGCAAGGTGTGCGTTGACAGAAGTCAGAGTTCGTCTCTGCAATCTCAGGAGGGATAACATTGTTCTCATTCTCACAGAAGTGCAAGTTAATCACAGGAGCCATGCAAGGAGTGTGCAGGATGAGTGAAGTCTCAGTGTTTGCAACCTGAGCGAAATTGTTTAAAGACTGTTGTCGCAGGGAGTGCACAGAGTTGAAGAGGTTCGAATACTTGGAAGTATTTGAAGAATTGCCACAAGGAGTGCGTGCAGGAGTCTTCTAGAAGACTCGAGTTGTGGAGAAAGATCAAGAGGGATATTGCCTTGAAGAGTTGTAAGAAGGAGCAACGACGTTGTTGTAGGAAGGAGAAATTTCATGGAAGAACACTTTGTTCATTTCGCAGGAATTGTCAAGGAGGAATTGGACAGTTGGAATTCTCTGAGGGGAATTCACGAAGTCCCAAGAACCGTAAGATATTGCATAGGAGCAAGAAGGTTACGGTGAGTGTTTTTCTAAGTGCAAGCTCAGGAGAAGTTGGGTCGTAGGATTTGAACCAACAGGGGTCGTTGGATCACTCATGAAATCTCATTTCGGGGTTTCGGGAGTTGGAGAACTGAAAACCTTGCCTCAAGATTCGCGAGGTTGCGACAGGTGAAGTCCCGAAGGGAAAAAGGGTTTTTGTGGGCCATTTATTGGTAAAGCACATCAGAACTCAGTATTTTGAGGTTTCATGGGTTGAAGATCTGAAGGCTTAGCATTAGGATTCACGAAGTCGCGAAGTCCGAGAACTCCAAAAAGGTGGGAAGTTCCATTGTGGGACCCACGTTGATGACATGTCAGAATTTCACCATTTTGACATATCGAAGGATAAGAGGTCGAGACTTTTGTCCCAAAAGTCCCGAAGTCATGAAACTGTGAAATAGTCCGTTAGAAGGAGGACACGTGTCGCAAGATCACCCATATCAGGGATTCGGGCATCGGAGGTCAAAAAGAGAAACCCTTCAACTTCGTGAGTGGCGAAGTGGTGAGAGAATTGTAGTCATCCATTCGAGGAGGATAGGTGGCAGAGATCTAGGGATCTCATGAACTCGCAGATTTGCAAGATAAGAGCACAAGAGTTCAACCTTTGAACTCACGAAGTGTTAAGTAGGGAGAGGATCTTGCGTGAAGCTTAGTCAGTGGTCACGTGTGGAGGGTGATGACAAAAGAAGAGATATAACCATTTCGTGATCTTGGGTATCGCGAGACTGGAGAGGAAGAGTCGGGAGTCACAACTCACGAACTCGCAAGATTGTGAACTATGAAAAGGACCTGTGGATCGATTTGAAAGGAGATTCTAGCAAGGAATCTGAAAGAGTCGATCTGGATCGAAGGGGTTAAAGAACGATCCTGTGAGCAGATCTTGGCCCGAGGGCCAATAGGTCTGCATCAAGAAGTAAAAATGAGACATCTTCCAAAAAATGTAAGAATGTGTGAATGGGATATTCCTAAAGAAACAAATGAACATATAGTACAACTAGAAGAAAATCCATGAACCAACATGTGACATACAAGCAAAGAAATCCCAACAGTGCTCGACACCAACATATGTTTCTTCTCTATTTCTCTCTCTCTCATTCTCATTTTGTAAAGATATTCAAAGAGGATATAACATAATGGTGACAAACTCTTCATGTGTTACAAATCTCTATGGTTTTGGGTAGGACCGCAACAGACAAAACGACACCCATAAATCAACTATAATCTCAAGTATGCTAGACAAATGGAAATTACAACAAAATAAAGGCTAGAGGCCTACTTCTTTTGGACATCCTTAGGAGACCACCATTGAGATCACAGTCCAATCATTGATACCTACAAAGTTTCCTCAACATCCAAGATACATAAGCATATTGAAAATATATGAAATGTTATCATATAAACTAGCATAGTCCATCAACATGTATAACAAATTTACCCATGGAAAATAATACCAACATTTACAACATATAATTGGATGAGAAAAGAGCATTTCTATTAATATAATGAACACAAGTACATAGGTGACAACATTCTGTAATGACACTCATCGGAACTGAGAAACTAAGTCCCTCCACTTGGGCCTTCACCACTTCAATCCTCTGCAAGGAAAGCTCATAAGTTTTAGGAATACTTGGATTCCTCCTTCACAAAATAGGGAGAGCTTGGCAGATGAACATGAGGGAAGTTCAAACTTAAAGGACAAATGGATGTAGACTCAAGATGAGGAGAAATTTCTCTAGAGTGTATTTTATCTCAACTTTTTCTCTTCTACATCAAGGCTTGTATATGGCTCAATTTATAGCCTCCAAAGGGAAATAAAGGGCCAAATCAGACCATTTCCAACATCGTGAATTGGAATGGAAAACCTAAAAAAAATAAAAATTGAGCACAAAACCCAATGTATGTGGGCTTTAATGGAGAAACATGTGTATACATAAGTTGTCTAATTGTAGCTCGCGTATATGCACAAAAAATTGAATTTTTGGCTTTGGATGGAGAAAAATGTTAGAATTGAGTCTATAGAGGGAACATAAATGCCACCAAAGCATGATGCATAGAGTGTGGAAAAAAATTCTATAACATATTCCCCCTACTGTGTGAGATCATAGGATCAATCACAATGGATAAAATACATTATAATTCCCAGAAGTGGAGTGGTGAGGACCCAGTTGGAGGAACTAGTCAGTTGTCAGAATATTACAATACATATTGACTCTATACACATGGCTTCCAATCTGAGGTATACCACATATCCATGTGAATATATAGAAGATAATTGTTCATGGCTATGAATAGGAAATACAAAGTAGACATATGCCATAGGAGGTCATAGTCATGAACATGACACAATGGAGTATGGTCTCAAAATCAACCAAGGATATTTGTATACAATGAAGTACAATATGATCTCCCATGATAAATGAAGTCATATAGGTATTGGTATGATGAAAGACAAAAAAAACTATGAGGGGTTGCTACTTGTTGGCGTATTCTTTTCTCATGGGGAAATGTGCAACATTTTTGGAAGACAAATAGAATTGGGACCAGAATAGGAGTGTGTGCCATAAGATAAGGAAAAGTAGTGTGTCAGAAGGAAGTAAAAGTAGTGCACCAAAAAATAAGGGAAAGCAACACGAGGAAGAAGAAACTCAAAGGAAGAAAGAAGGACAACGCGACAAGGAAACAGTTGGAGCGTGGACCAGCCACACATAGGAGGTTGTAATGTGGACAAACCTAAACTACTTAGGGTTAGGGTTTTAGTCATGACATAATGGGTTTAACCATTTTGTTTTAGTATAAATATATGTTTTATGAGGAGATATAGAGAAATAATAGTATGTTATGTCTTTGTTGAGTTTTGATTCACAGTTACTAGTTTTTGGTTGAGATATTTGGAGCTAATGTTGAGTCTTCTTTGGAGACTTATGGATTGTAACTAAGGGCCAGGTCGCAATATGTGGATCTTGGTGTGACGTTGGTTAGCCTCACCTATATATGTGAATTTATGCACTTCTTATGTAATGCACGTAGCACAAGAACTTTGATGAAGATGAATAAAGAAATAGATAAGGAGAGATATTTGTGAATGTAGTCCAGGTGGGTAGGGGGTGGGGGTTGAACCATGTTAAAATAGTGTGTCATTTTTTGGAATGTTGCTTTTATATGATTTATGATGAATGAATGAATAAATATGTTAGAGTTAGAATGTAGCACACACGAGATCAATTATGTTATTTTACTATAGAGTGAATGTTAATGATTAGAGAATGGTAGATTTGAGAAGTAGAGAAGCATAAGTAGGTATAAAATCCCCATGATAATCATCGCTTCCACGGTTGCAGACATCTGGGTCATGAAATCACCCATAATCCATATCAAGTGAGACTTTTCTATGCACTTTATGCACAATTTTTCCTTCTAGTCTCCATAAGGGTTGATGGTTTCTAGGGTTTTGTTAGAGAAGTAAGGTAGAACCCATGGCATCCCATACATCCAAAAAATGGTTTAGTTACCGGTTGGAACTTAGAATATCGGATTGGAGAGGATTTGATTAAGAGAATGCAGTGGTATAAGGGCATGTTTATTCCATGGAATCCAACTAAGTAGGAGAATGAAATATGGTTTGAGACAAAAAAAACTAGAGTTTGCATAGAAATACAATAGAATATATAGGTATACAATGGACCAATATCTACAGAGGTATGTGTTTACTGATTCACATGAGGCATTTTTCTATTATTTTTTAGAGTTGTTGTAGAAGTGGATATTGAGGTTGAAGGATACTCATCCAACTAATCAGATAATACCAATAGAGTGGACTATTGAGAATATTGCGCAGATACAGAGAGACAATAATAAATTCATGCACGCAGTGGATTTCTGGTTAGACAATATTGTTGTAGGATTTATTACTAATTTTGTAGTCGATACTGTGAAGTCTTACACTGTTATAGATAAGGAGTTTCTGAAAAGACCAAGAGGAAGGTACATTCAATCACCTTACACGTCGATCAATACTTTATTGCATGATAAAGGAGTGATGAAAATGGAGTCAAAAAGATAAATCACTTTGCATGCATGGGGGAACTGTGGGAAACACTAAGGAAGATCTGATATATGGAGAGGGATCTTGAGAGAGGCCAGAAGAAGGAAGAAATGGACCCCATTATGATGGATGAGGAACAGAGAAAGGAGATAATGGATAGAATAGGACTGAAGTGCAGTAGAAGACCCTACCATTATAAGATCAATAGGAAAAAGAGGTCAGTGACCAAGAAAGAGGGATTTGACAGTGGTGAGGAGGAGGTAGAGGATCTTCGTTCAATGTGGAATATTGCGGAAATCCTATGCACCACATATGAGAGAAAAACTAGAGGTCAAGGGTCTGGAAAAAAAAAATTCTCTCCATTAGAGATATGAATTAGTGTGGAACCCACAACCCCATGTGCGACTAAGACACATGAATAAGAATAATCATGTAGACAAAAAGTGATTAGTGGTAGATGGATTTTAGTAGGATGAGGGTCCAGTGGAAATTCAAGTAGAAGTATAAGTTCAACTAATAGTAGTCAAGTATCTACACCATGCAAAATTCACAATGGCAGGAGTAGGTACAACTATTTGATTACCATAGTTTCATGGAGAAGGGTCAAAGGACCCATAGATGCACTTGTTTCTTTGTGAGAATATTTGGGCAACTAAGAAAATTACAAATGAAGATACAAAAGTGGCGCAGCTGGTGTTCACATTTAGAGACCACAGACTGGACTGGTATATGGCCTCACAGTCCAAAAGGAATGCCTACAACTATCATAGACGTGAAGAAGGCATTAATCAATGAATTTCAGTGACCTATTTCGGAGGACCAGTTCATGAACGAGATGATAGAAATCAAACATAATCCAGGTGAGTCAGTTTGGGAGGTTTATCATAAGTTCAAGAGACTAAAAGGTAAGTTGAAGTATCCTATAACACATATGCATCATAGACACTTATTTTCTAATTCTTTATTACCATAGTCAAAGTATCCATTGAGGAAACAAAAGTTCCAAACATGGGCTGAGGCCTTGCAAGAATCCTTGCAATTGGAGGAAAATTAATATAATCATATAGATCCAGCCATGGAAGAGCTAAGAGAAGATATGAATAACCTGACATTTTAGTTGAATTAGAATAAGGGAAAGGAAAATAGGGAAGATGTCTGGTGCACATTATGCAGAACAAAAGGACATCATAACAATAATTCCCCACATTTGCATAGTACTTGGGAGTAGGAATTCCAATTCCTTTACCGACAGGAGGCCCATGGTGTGAAATATGTAGAACACATGGACATGATATTTATCATTATCCCATGATGCAAAAATATAAAATAATACCCAAGAGTACATTCTGTAATTTTTTCAAGTCGGTGGGACATGAAGACAAGGATTATAGATCTTTGGAAATAATGAAAGAAAATACTTCAGATGTTTATAGGGTGCAGGCTGAGATAATGACAGGACAACCTGTGGAACAATAGTATAATAATTCACAACATCTTAGAATGTATATGTGGTATAATAGCACACAACAGTTTACAACACAGTTGCAATATAATAACACACAACTATTTGTAGAACCATTGTAGTATAATAATGCATAACTGCAATACAATAAGGCACCATAGTATAATACACCATGCAAAGACAATCAAGGTAACAAAGTAGGCTTCATATAAGGAGATCGTGGAGGAAGAGGATTTGGAGGAGGTAGAGGACCAATAACATGTCATAATTCTATGAAACCTGGACGTTATGCAAGGGATTTTCCACAACCACATGCGACATGTATGTATTTTCACGTAGCAGATTATAACATAGAATAATGTTTGACAGTGTTGACAAAGATACATGAAAAGAGGAACCATAAAAACCAAAATGTTCAATGGATTGTTGTGGAAACTAGAGAAGATGATGGGAATAAGATCAATATAGTGACTAGAGGTGGAGCCAAGATAGGAGCATATTCAACAAAGAAGGATTAGGACCAACACTGGTGGGTCAGGAAGAATACAACACCTCAACAAAAATCTTGATGTGCTCAAAGAGAAGGATACATTCAGGGAAGCCAGACAAGAGATTTTTAAGAAGAATATTACATCTACATTAGGTGCAAATCCAAGAGATGATGTACCAGTTTATGGCATGCCTTATCTATTTGATCATACCAACAAAGATCAACCATCAGAAAARGTAAGTAATTTAAGAAACTTTTGGGGGCATTGTCTRAAGTTGTTGAATGATAAAAACTCTTTACAAGTATTACAGAGTCTATTAGAAAAGTGCAATTCTGGAGAAGAGGTGAAATTAGAACAAAAGAAAGTCAATCAAGTCCATAAGAAGAAAAGAACAAGTAGAGAGTTCATATTGAATGAAAACATTGGATATTTCAATATGGGTGGTATCATATTAGATTTGGGGTCTGAAGTAAATGTTTTTCCTAAGAAAACAAGGGAAGCCATGGGGGAACCTACATTGGGATTTTAACATATTCAGTTGAAGTTATAAAATCAACATAGAGTGGTACCAATTAGTATATTGAAGGGAATACTAGTATATATAGATGGTGTGCACACTATGGCATACTTTGAGGTGATTCACATAATAGATAACACTACACCATATCTAGAATTGTGGGGTCTAGATTGAGAATTTGATAAGCAGGATATTATCAACTTGAAGACTAGGAAAATGATCTTTGAATTAGGAGAATAAATATTCATTGTGCCATTATATCCTTCATAAGGAGGAATATATGTTGAACCTGTGACATAAAATTTTATTACAGAATACATAAACCAATTGTATAAAATTATCACGCGAGAGAGGAAGATTATGTTAACTCAATAGAAGATAGAATGATCAGCTGGAGAAGCATTAGTCTATGTTGTTGGACTCTAAAAAAAGACCAAAGAATTGGAAACAACGATTTAATGATTTATCCACCAAAATATGCACAAGGATGACGCACACACTAAGATGGGTTGGTACAGAGGTAAGAAAATCTCCTACTTTTTATGGTCAAAATGATTTAGAGTAATTTAAAAAAAAAATTGAGTTAGAAGATTTTGAAAGTCAGAGGTTACCAGTTTTGGATATTGATTTGAAATCTACACCTACAAGTTGGTGGGGTACTCACGAGGAGAATATTAAGAATTGGTATCAATGAAAGAGGTTATTGCGCATCAGATTTGGCGCAGAACAAGAAAATAGATATGTGGAGAAATATGATGGAAATGGAAAAACCATAGAACATGTAGATAGATGTGACACCCAATGGATATTGGTGCCACCAGAGGAGTGGCCACATCACTTTATTCATACATTGGAAGGAATCCCAAGCAATTGGTACACAGAATTGGAACAACGTAGAGAAACTGCAAATTGGGAGGAGATGCAACAAACATATTTGATCACATTTTCATTTGAACATGAGAGTCTAAAAATAGATACAAAACTGAAGTTGGTAAGAGATAGGATATTTTAATAACTAGAAGTTGAAATTATAAAAAATTATCAGAATCATAAGAGATAGACAGTCAGACAGTTGCTACATTGTTATCACGTCACAGAAGATGATCTAGCAGAAGAAAACTTGCGCAACATCCAGACCACTGAAGTTGAAGGAGAAAGAGAAGTAGAAGGTCTAGAATTATAGTCATAATATTTGGATGCACCATTGAAGATAAAGAAGGTAAATATTGGAATAGCAAAGAATCCAAAGATTGCAATTATTGGGGACTATTGGGACAACCAAACAATAGAAATAATAACAGAGTTACTGCGCGAGTATAGTGACCTATTTCCAACAAAATTTTCAGAGATGAAAGGGGTAGCAGGAGAACTTGGAGAAATGAATATCCCTTTGAAGAAAGATGCTAGAACAATAATACAAATACCTTACAGGTTGAATCCAATGTATAAGAAGAAAGTGAAGGAAGAAATTGTTAAGATGTTAGAGGATGGGATAATAGAACCTGTGGAAGAATCTGAATGGATTAACCCTATGGTAGTGCAGGAAAAGAAGAAAGGGGGAATAAGGTTCTATGTAGATTTGATAAAATTGAATGATTTGTTTCTACATGATCCTTTTCCTACCCCATTTATAGATGAAGTTTTGGAGAATGTAGGAGGACAAGAAGCATATTCATTTATTGATGGATTCTCATGATATCAACAAATCATAATAGCACAAAAAGATCGACATAAGACTACATTTTCAATAGAATGGGGTTCATATTAGTACACAATGATGCCATTTGGATTGAAGAATGCCCCTACTATTTTCTGAAGGGTGGTGGTAGATGCATTTAAAGACTTTATTCATAAATTTTTGGAAATGTATTTAGATGATTGGACAATATTTAGCTTATTGAAGGATCATGTTTAAGTATTAATATTGATGTTATATAGGTGTATACAATGTCATATTTCATTGAATATTAAGAAATTCATTTTCAATGCACCATTTGGTATTTTGTTAGGGAATGTGGTGTGTAAATAGGGTCTGCTAGTTGATCCTGCCAAAATTGATGTCATAATTGTTGATATTATGGTAGATACGTGAGGTATTAACCTCTATGTGTAACCTTTACGACACTAGAATATTCCGGGAAGTAAGAGAAACCCTGAATCATTGGATAATAACCCTAGAATAAAAGTTGGCTCAAGAGATTATTTATTATTGAGTTATTAGCCTCCAGAATAAGAATTCATCTGGAATTTTTTTAGCTACCCAAATCTTCTCAAAAATGAATAAATTATTCTTTGGGTCCTCCGACCCTTGTCCATAAAACTCTAGTAAATGAATACTTGGATCATGTCCTGACATTGTGAAATTTTCTATACCGCTTATGCGTGGTGTAGATAATTGACTACTGCTAGCTGAAATTTTACTTCCACTTGAATTTCCACTGGACCCTCATCCTACTTAAATCCTTCTTTTACTGATTGGTGGTTTTCTAAATGATTCTTTCTCTTCAGATGTCTTAGTCGCACATGGGGTTGTGGTTTCCACACTAATTATGATCTTGAATGAAGATCCTTCTTATGAGTCAGACCCTCTACCTCTGGTTTTTCTCTCATATGTGGCATGCACGATATACTCAATCTTCCCTATAGCATGGATATCCTCTACCTCCTATTCATCATTTTCCAATCCCTCTCGCTTGGCCACTTCCCTTCTTTTCCTATTGATATTATAATGGTAGGGTGTTACACTACGCATTGTTCCCTCTCTATCCACTATTTCCTTAATCTGATCTTCATCCATCATGATGGGTTCCATTGCTTCCTTATTTCAACCTCTAGCTGAGTCCTTCTCCATATCTCAAATCATCCTTAGTTCTTCCCCAAGTTTCCCCGTGCGCGTAGAGTGATTTAAATGTCTGACTCCATCGTCATCACTCCTTTATCATGCAATAAAATATGTATAGATGTGTAAAGTGGTTGAATGTACCTTCCTCTCAACCCATTCAAAAAATATTTCTCCATAGAAATGTAAGACTTTGCAGTATCGACTGCAAACTCAGTAATAAATCCTCCAACAATGTTGTCTAGCCAAAAATCCACAATGCATGTGAATTTATTATTTACTCTATGTATCCACACAATATTCTTAGTATTCCACTCTACTAGTTTTATCTCATTATTTGGATGATTATCCTTCAGTGTCAGTATCCACTCCTGTAGCAGTTCTGGAAAACAACAGAAAAATTCCTCATGAATATCAGTAAAAACATGCCTTTCCAAATACTGGCGTGGATTATACTTAGGGTTTCTATTTTCCTTATGTGTGAAGTTGATCTTTTTTGTTTCCAAACATCATTCAATCTTTTTCTTAGTTGGATTCCATGTCCTAAACATCCCCTTCTACTATTGTATTCTCTTCACTTTCCTTCTTCACAAATCCCCTCCAATCTTTTCTTATGAGTTCCAGCCGACAACATAATCATTTGTTGGACTATTTGGGCTGACCCCAAGTTCTAATTTAGGTTTCCAACAAAAACCCTACACACCATTAGCCCTTACGGAGACCATGATGCAACACTGAACACAAAGTGCATAATGAAGTCTCACCTGATATGGATATATGGGTGACTGCAGGACCCAGATGTCTGCAGCCTTGGAAACGATGCTACTTTGGCAATGTTAGACATTCTTTTAACTTCAACATTCATCATATCTATAATTTTACCATAGAAATAAATTTGGATCTACCATTCTATAACCACGTTCATTCATTTAACATTCATTCTGCAGAAAATACAGACTATTCTAGTGCACACTGCATTTTACTACTAATAGATTCATTCATTCATCATAAACCATTGCAAGACATAAAATAAACATTCCATACAATGAGACAATTTTTATCATGGTTCACCCCCCTGGGCTATGTCCACAAAGATAAAGCATTCTTCAGTTCTTTATTATTCTTCATCAAGTAATTTCATTGTATGCATTACATATGAATACAAAATAGTGATAATGGTGAGGCTGACAAGGTCCCACCAAAATCCACAACTTAATACCTTACCCTCTATTACAATGCATATCTCTCCCAAACTGATTCATCTCCTAAAATATCTCCACGACTCCCAACAAAACTCATACCAAAAACTAACTCATGAACTCCTTACTTACTGACCACACCTCCTCAGATATTACAATACATATTTATACTACAAAAATGGGTTAAATCCCAATAAAATCATGACCAAAACCATAAACCTAAGTCGATTACATTTACCCACATTCTAAATTCCTACGTGTGGTTGATCTGTGTCCTTATTTATTCCTTTCCCATTTCCTCACACTTATTTTCCTTATTATCTGGTGCGCACTCCTTTTCTAGTCCCTTTTCTAATTGTCCTCCTTGATTATTGCATTTTTCTCCAAAATCGCCTACGTAAACATGCACCTAAAATGGAGATCGTATTCAAAAGTTATGACCCCAGGAAGTTGATGTACCAACTTACCCCATCGGGGCCCACATGGATTTTGGTGCTTCATCTCCTAGGGTTAGGTTTTTGGATGTATATCATTTTTTTATTACTTCTTGATGATAAAAAGGCATGGAGGCCTCATTGTAATTTTCTCAGGCGAATGTGAATAGTTGTCGCATCTCTTCTTAGAGATTAACTACCACCATTCAAGCAAGATTGTTTTATTATTCATTTTACAGTTTCAATAGATTTCTTTATTGAATAGAAGTTAAGTTCCATTGTATATATATTATTGTTCTTTGTATATCTATGTTAATGTTATATATATATATATGTTTCATTTTGTTTCGCTCATAAATCTGGATCAGTGGTATCAGAGTGTTATATTCTTCATTTGTTTCTATGTGCATGTCCCGAATGAGTCCAGGGTATAAGAAATTGGGTCTCAAGCCAATTGATATTTTTCAAGATCGACCTCGCCAAAACCAAAAACCACCAATGGGAGAAGAAAAGAGGGATGACGGGGTAGGATATCCCTTTAAACTATTGCTTGAGGAAGCCCTCATGGGACAAAGGAATTATATGATGGATAATTTTACGCAAATCCTTCAACAAAGGCCAACAAAAGATGAATATTCCTTGAGAAGAGGTGCCACCCTCTTTAATGTACAGATTAATTATTATATTCCTATATTTTAAGGTCAAATATATGTGGACTCTATAGACAAATGGTTAAACCTTCTATAATGTTATTTTTTTGTCCATAACTTTTTTGATAGATAAATGATTACATTTGTGCTCCTTAAGGTCATCCCCCATGTCAAATATTGGTGGGAGACTTTCTATGAGCAAAAGGAAACAAAGGAATCTACATTATTTGTAGTCACACCTACTTCGGGTTCTTTTATGGATGTTATTAAGGAAAAATACTACCCTATTAGAAGTTATGATGACTTATATACAATATGGACCACATGACGACAGGAAAGGGACCAAACAGTGCCAAAATTCACCAATGTATTCCATACCTTGTGCACCAAGTTGGGTATTAAATACTCCGAGTGACATATGGTGCTCGAGTAACATGATGGTGTGCATAGATACACACACACACACACACACACACACACACACACACACATATCAGTCTTCTATCTAGATCGGAAGACTGATNGTATTTTATGGACATCTCATCCTTGGGCGTGGCCTATCGATATGTTATCAAAATCGAGCAGAATATTGAATAAAATATGTGGAATTTTGGGTCTGCAAACCCCCCATAGAAGAATAAAGGAAAAGGCAGCCCCGACCTGTAGAACAAAGGATAGAGAAAGCATAGACAGCCTCAAGACAACCAATATAATCTGCAAACAAAGAAGGACAATGAAAAGATAAGTAAAGACACTAGGAAGTGGTGCGAGTTCCATAAGATCCCCTGGGATAACACCATTTAATGTCACTCAAAGTAGTCATTGGTGGCTGAGGTGAAAGCCTCTAAGTCAAATGTGGGCTTTGACTCTGAGTCAGAACTAGACAAAGGTAGATGGATCATTGATGTAGAACCCAGTGTCATCATTTCTACCACTAAGGTCCAACTCGGTGAACCTAATGAACTAGAGGAAGGTGAGCTCTTCTTTCATTCAAAAATGTGGGTGAAGGGTGCTATGTTACACTTCAACGTTGATAGTGGTAGCTAGAAGAACCTCATATCAGTAGATATCATCAAGTAGTTGGATCTGATGAAAAAAACACACCCACATATGTACACCATCGGTTGGATTTTCCAAGGGAGTGATCTCTGCATCAACCAATAGTGTCACCTACCCTATGGCATAAATCCATTCAAATATGAGGTATTGTGTGATGTCTCTGTTATTGGATAAATTGGTGAATTTGGACATAAACTGATCTCCCTAGATCCACCTGGATCTAGAACAAAATAAGACAGGACATGACGCTTTCCCTAAGCTTTAATCATTGAGTTTAATATCAAACAAGAGATGAATGACATACCTTTGAATATCGCTTCCTTATGTCTTTGTTGTCCCTTCTCCGCTCCGGTGCTCTTTTGATATTGGATCTGCAATGAAACACAAACCAACCAAAGTGAAAGAAACAATAGTATATTCAATGAAAACTTACACATGTGATAAAGGAGTCATGTAATAAAATGAGAATGATTTTATGGGAAAGAATCATGCCACTATATTATATTAATTAAAAGTGGAACATACAACCAAACATCTTTGATGTTGTAAGGTTCCTTTTCGGTGGCCCTATGCTCCAACACACACACTTGCTCCAAAATTGCATGAAGAGGATCCACAATAACTTGATGGATAGATGAAGGCCTCGAGCATCAATTGAAATAGAATCCCTCACACAATTATCAGCCTATTCCTTCATTAATTCCTTGCTTTATCTTGCTTACTTAATCTTTCTTAACCTTTTCCATGAGAAATCCATCATTATATAGGAGAAAGAGATATGGTTAAAGAGATTAGGATGATCCCACCAAATCAGAGAAGTGAGTAGGATCCCAACCATATGGATGCCACATCATATTCTATAATATCCCTTCTATAACTTTCATGAACTTCAACCTTTTCTCAGTCTTCCAACGCCACCGCACCCTGTCTATTGTGCAGCCTGCGGAAACGTCGTAAGTAGTTTCATGACAGCTTGCAAAAATCAGGCATTTTCACACTATACCTTATGGCTAGCCTACGAAAGCCTTCTGAAAACAAGTTTTGTAGAAGAGGGAGCTAGTCACTTTTCTCATGAAGAAAGGTTCTTTTGGAAGCCTGAACATATGTTGTAGAAACATCACTAGGGTGACTAAAATAATGTATAACAGAATGCCCCCCAAAGTATGAGGCATGAACTTGTGATAGTCGAAATACTTTGTAGAATATGTGTGTGGATCCAAAACAAGGAGCGCACCAATCAAAAACCTGCAAACAACTAAGTATCTGTGCAATATTATACCATATTTGAGGTAGGAATTCCCATGCTCAGACGACAAGTGATTTAAATCATAAATGTCAGTCATGGCCACTAATCATACACTGTGGATCCATGTCACCAAGATTCTACATAGCCACCAGGAATACACTGTGGATCTATGCTCGTATAAAAAATCAGATTTAGACATAGACACAAGACATACAAAGTGGATCTATGTGTGAAGACAAATCATAAATACTCCATCACAACCTGGACTGAAATAATGAGATCTAGGGTCTTCTATCCCATCGTTCGTAAGTATGAATCTAGCCATGTGATTACAGGTGTTGAAGTCGAAATGGTAGAAACCACTTGATTACCAACCATTGATGAAAATTATTAACAACTGCAAGGGAAATCACCATTGATGTCAATTACTCCCAAGGTACCTCAGTACAATCCAACGAATGCAAATAAATGAGATGAAATCAAGAACTCAATAGAATCTCTCAATCAGAGGTCAATGATATGAACCCACTGTCGAAAGAGAAGAAACCTGCCATTGAGGCATGCAGGTTCTAAGTTACTAATTGATTTCTAAGTCTTATTCCTGGATAATGAGTTGAAGTTGATAGGAAAAGACTCTTCACAGGAGGGCCTTGATGTATCCCCCATCAATGACACAAGAAAAGTAACAGATTTGAGGTACATCAAAGTATGAAGATGATTTGAAACTGACACAGGGAATGCCAACATGGTAAGAATTGATAACTGCAGATGGTCGATTTGATAGAAATCTTGTTCAAGGTTGGACTTATCTTGAACATATGAATGACATGGCAATGGTCTTGGAAGCATTGACTCAAAGACAACCCAAGATATGAACTTGCAGAAGGTCAAACAAGAGACAAATTGATTTCCCAACCCGGATTGAATGACAAAGGGGGTGTCATGTTCAAGAGCGACTATTACTGCCACTAACACAAATATAGAGACACATTTATTTTGAAAATTTTCCTCCACAATTTCTGACGAGTACCTCTTTATTTTTACGCAAGATTGAGGATGATAACATATGCTTATTGATGTAAGATCATCCTTTGGATGAGTCCCTCGGAGTATGTTTAACGAACCCTAATAAGGAGTGGCTCGGTTCCATACAGGTCTTTTGATGTTTGTTTAACGAGTCCAAAGAGAGAAAACTAGGGGTTTTTTATATTTAGAGAGTCTGAAAAACACTTAAAGAGAACTCTCTCAATTCCTTTTTCATAAATTAGTTTGATGAGACCGAAAAAGTGATAACCTACCACCCATCAAACATTTTCTTCAAATATTTTAATGAGCGTGAAAAGAACAAGATCACTTAGCAATATTTTCATGTTTAGAGAGTCTAAAAAGAGCTTAAAGGGAACTCCAGGGGGTTTATTTTCCATATAACCTTTATGAGTCCGAAAAATTGATAAAAGTATACTCAGTTAAATTCTCATGTATTTACGAGCACGAGAAATAAGGAAGACTAAGATAAGTAACTTATTCTCATGTATTTACGACCATGAGAAATAACAAAGACCAGGTTCGGTAACTTATTCTCATGTATTTACGAGCATGAGAAAGAACAAAGACTAAGCTTGGGAATTTTTTCATTTTTATGCAAAATTAAAATAAAATAAAATTATGCTTGGGATATATTTTATTTTCACACAAGCTTAAAACTAGCCAAAACTATGCTTGAACCGCGTTTCATTTTTACACAAGCTTGAACTAGAGGAAACTATGCTTAGGTGGTTTCATTTTTACATAAGCTTGAACCAGATAAATCTATGCTTGTGACGTGCCAACACAGAATCCAGGGATAGTTGGTACGTAGCCCCCAACTTAAGAATCTAGCGGCTTAACTTCAGCATGAAGTACAAAGGCTGTAATCATTTCCCCCCCAATATTTTTTTCATCCAACGTCATAGGCAGATGGAATGAAGCTTAAAATACTAAACGCAAGACTTGACTCAAATAGAGAGGGGGAAATCTATTTCATCTTTTAACGAGCTTTCCACAGAGAAGAAAAACTATGATCGATAGTCCAGGTTCAATCCCTAGACATTTGCTTCAATTTTTAATTAGGTTGCTACAAAGATGCAAAAACTATCCTCATAATCTTTGTTTCATTTTTTAACGAGTTTGATACAGAGACGCTAAAACTATCCTCACAACTGGTTTCATTTTTTAACGAGCTTGAAATCAGAAAATCATGCTCAAGGCTGGTTTCATTTTTTAATGAGCTTGAAATAAAAAAATCATGCTCAATGACTCTCTTCTTGATCGCGGCTTCCAAGAGGACCATTCTCTAGAAGGAAACCATGTCAAGGGACAAAACTCGGTCATGGCCTCCAAGATATCTTCACTCGATGGAAGAAACACAGTTTGGAAGGAATACATGTCAAGGACCCTATCTAACTATCTATATCAAGCTCTAAAGACCCTATCTAAGAGATCACCATGTCAACTACCGGATCTAACTCATAAGAGACTGAGCTTACAGTGAGAGGCTCATCTTCATCGACAGGTGAAGGCATGGGGGACAACACCACATAATTGACCTTTGGAGGAGGTGATACCGTCTGCATATAAGAACTGTTTTGGTAGGTCATTGGGTTGACAGTCAAGTCAGGACCAACAAGCGAAATTTGATCAATATTCACCACTCTTCCATCGTGTGGGAAAGATATCACATGAAAAAGAGTGGACACAATAGCTTTCATGGCATAGACATAATATCACCCAAGGAGTAAATCAAAATCCAAGGGGTCTTGGACTACCATGACATCAACAAAAATAGTTTTCCCTCCCAAAGTTACAGGAAACTGAGGAAGGATCCCTAATGGGTGACTAGTTCTTCTATTGAAAGAAAACAGAATTTGGGTAACTAACACAAGCTGAGGATAACCCAAAGCTTTCCAAGCAAGAGAGGACAAAATACTAACAGACAAACCTTCGTCTATCAGCGTTTGAGGAATGTCCCGACCACAAAATTGTACTATAATCTTGAAAGGAATGTGAGAGGGAAGACGAGGTCCATTTAGCACACCCCAATCAAAAAGGATGGCCTCATTACTTGGAGGGGGTTCCACGGGAGAAGGAGGAATGCCCCCCAACACGTTAGATTTTGTATCAATGAGAAACACATGGGAAACATCGGGTTTACTTTCTAGCAGGAGAGAAGGATCGACTGATAATGACGTCAAATCGACCACTTGGGTGTCATTCTCCAAGGGGAGAATGGGATTGACAGGTGGAAACAGATCTAACGCTTGGGTTGCACTCTCTACCGGGAGAGTGGGATCGATCAAATATCGGATTGGATCAACCATTTGGTCAAATGATTCAACTAGGGACGTGACCAGATTGACTACATGATCAACCAGACTAACTGGCGAAGGAACTGGATTAATCATTCCATCAACTACAAGTGGGTCAAGAGTAAGTTTGTGATAAGTAGCTGGAATTTAAGGCTGTGAAATAGTCATGTATTCCAGTAATTTCAAGGCTTCATCCATATGAGGGAAAAGGTGATTTTGATGACTCCCTCTGCATAACATACATGGGAACTTGACTCTACTTTTCTTCTTACCAATGATATCTTCACTAGTTGACAGGGGGTGATCAACATGTTCTCCAGAGGCCAAGAACTTGGAATAGAAAGGAGTTGTAGACCATGCTTCTATGACCTTGGATAGACAAGGGAAATCCTTAAGAATATATATACCCTTACAAAGTCTACAAGGGTACTTGGTCTTATCGGTTGTTTGGGTGATCTTGGCATCATCAACACTCCCAACACGATTAACAGTAACTGGTTGTTTTTCAACATGTTTGGCCATGGTTGGAAGTTGGGACCCTTGTTTATTTTTCTTCTTCTTATTCTTCATTTTCTTCTTCTTCTTATCCTCCAGGTTACTAGCTTCAGAGATTTCACTCGACGAAGAAGATGAAATGGAAAAATACCTTACAAGTGGAGAAGGTGAAGAAGATCTTACTGGTGAATAAGGTGAAAGATCAACATGTGGTTGATGTTCTTGGGGTAAAGTGATTAAAACCAAAGCACTTACTGAATTCGGGATTACTTGAGTGGAAAACAACCATACTGGTAATCCAACTGTGAGACCTGGAAGGCTCAAAGTAGTAATGTGAGGAGCACCAATGTTTCCGTAAGAAGGAAAAACAAAGGTTCCCCTGGCAAAGGGGTTCCCTCATTAGTCATTTTTGGAACTGACACCATTTAACACAAATCCAACCTAGAGTCTACTATGGAAAACAAACAACACATGCTAAAAATCTAGTGAACAAGCAAGCAAACAAAACCTTCTCACAATGAACGCACTAGTTGGTGATAAGATCCAACATCGCGAGGACAAATTAAGAAAGGGTTGAGATAGAGAGGGTGGAAAATTTACGTTGACGACCTGCTTAACGAACTTACACCTTGGTGCAAGCTCCCACACATAAACATGGATATACCCTCCAAGGAGCCCGAGTGAGTTTGGCCAACGTCGATTCCAAGTACCGTGAAGACTTACCCCTCCACAGTCACCTCATGTAAAGACCCTAAAGAGATAGACCACTAATGTTACCAATTACTATAGTGATGCCTGGGGAAACAATCGACTGTCTGATCCATGTGCAAAGGCAGGATATCTAGCCCGAAATCAGCTTGAAAGGATTCCACTCATCATTGTGGGTATACCTTCAAGTGACCCCCATAATATGCGCAATATCTACACCAATACCAAAAAAGAAGGGTGAGTAACTCTACGAGTCTCAATGCGACCTCATATTTGACGCTTGAGTGAGAAGGGTTTCCCAGGACAAAATGTAGCAAGTGGATTTCACCGCTCCCTAACACAATATTCTATGTTTCTTTACAGCTTTGGAAATTTATCTTTCACACCTATTCCAAATCCATACAACTAATCTAATGTAGGTTTGATACCAGAAAATATAAAAATGTCTAATCAATTTTTATAAGAATTTTATTTTTAAGGTTGTTATTACTCAAGAGGAAAACGACATGGACTAAATGATGTTTTTATCGACTCTAAACAATGCAAAGAAACGAGAATGCAAATATTTCACTTCAATGAAAGTTATATTACGAGAAGGAAAAAACGTTTATCATTCCCATATGCACAATGTCCCAAAATTTTATTAAACTCATCAATATCAAGACTCTCAAGAAATGAGCAAAAGAGACTGTACACCAAAAATTTCCAGAATTCAAGACCAAAAAATGCCAAAAATCATGCAATTTTGCTACTTCAAATGCAAAGATGCCCCCAATCTAATGCAAAGAAAGAAAGTAAAACTTGTAAAATGATGAATAAGGGATTGCAATCCCTGAAATCCAATCAACAACAAGTATTACACTCAGAAAAAAGTCAAATGTTGGCACCAAAAGTTCTTCCCAATTGATCAAAGCAAAATTGGGAGTCAAAAGACAAAAAGACCTAATCCAAAAATTTTACAGGCAATGTCACAACCCAACAGTAGGGTACAATGCGACGATTTGAGGTTTCCAAAGACTATATATGGGTAGGGTGTGGAGGTTCCACACTAGTCTAAGCAGGCAAGGTGTGGCGATCCAGGGACGTCACATGATGCATATGGGATGCAATGCAACTATCTCTGTAAACAAAGAAAAATCGAAAAAAGGACAAAGAGTCTAAATGAACTTTTAGATCCAGAGAGTATGGATGGATCCCCCATAGACTAAGAGATTGGATTAAAATTAAAGGAGGCACTAGTACATATTGTAAAAATTCCAACGTTTTATTTGCAGTGTTATGGACAAAATTGTCCATATTGTCGCAAAAGAGAGGAAATTTATAAAACAAAAAAATCATGTTTCCCGATAACGTCGGTCTTGCCACGTTGACGTCTCTCTTGCCACGTTAACGTCTCTCTTGCCACATTAACTTCTCTCTTGCCATGTTTTCCACTGGAATGTCTCTCTTGCCACATTTTCCACTGGAACGTCTCTCTTGCCATGTTTGTGAAGATATATGTCGCAATTGCGACGTTTTGGAAACTAGGTTTTCCCCTCCAATGGTCACCTTAGTATGTTCACCAAGTCAAAATACCAACGGTCACTTAGGACTTTTTTACGTCGGAATTACGACGTTACAAAATCTATAAATATGTTGCATTTGACGGATGTTGCGACAAGTTTGCTATAATAACGATGCTTCAAAAAGTGTTTGCGGGTCTTCTCAACGAACAAAAAATAGACATTTGTTTCAATATAAGTCTGTGGGGAAGAATGTTAGAAAACATTAGAGCTGGGAAAAGAATTAAAGAGGGTGAAAAAGGTGACGATAAATGTTATTTCCCTTGCAAAAATTGTTTTACTAGACGTCCTTCATGACATGCCTGTCAAATATCCTAAAGACCTTCCTAGGTTCAATGGAGATGGCGCATTTACACCATCAGAGCATATTACAACATTTCAAGACTACATTGATTACTTAGAAATCGAGCATGATGATGTTTTTATGAGGATATTTTGTCATTCCTTGACGGGAGATGTTAGGAGTTGGTTCAGAGATTTGGCAGCTGATTCAATTACGTCCTGGATAGATTTCTATCATATTTTCTTGGATAAATGGGGAGAGAAGAAGAGCCATCACTATTACCTCATTGAGTTCTACTTCATGAAGATAAGTAAATGAAGATTTATCAAAGTTTGACAGTAAAAGTTTTACCCTATGAACCTGCTGCCAGATTTCTCCTTTTTTCTCATGGAAAGAAGGGCTCCTAATCTACATGGGATGTTCACCCACATCGTGGAACTAGAAAATAATCTTTTTGGCCTCGGGAAAAGTAAGCCTCAATCAAATGATAATTGTATGGAGGGTTATGATAAAAAACAATGGCCAAATTCTGCAAAACGAGAAGGCCATTCACAGAGTCTAGTTTGAGCATCCATTGCAAGGTGTAGAAGACATTGGTAAATTAGTCCATGATTCAGA
>SNQJ01S0125184.1:0-26498 GCA_010110895.2 Picea sitchensis | reverse complement strand
TCTTTGACCAGCCCCCCCACGCGGATTGAGCTCGGATTTGGTGTCAAATCGACTTGGGAGCTGATCCATTAGTGGTTGGGAGGCCGACCAATTTCATAAATGCGTCGTTTAGCAGGCGCGCGGGTTTTTCGCCCAACAGCCGCGCAGGTGCGCTTTGTACGTTGTTGTTATGCGCGCGCGCGCGCGAGACCATGTTCTGTAAAGCGCTTTTGAATTTTTTGATCATTTGTATAGTTTATAGACCCTTTGCTGTGCTGTGGAATTAATCCTGTGCTATGAATGACTCCAGTTCTGTGTTGACGATGCGGAGTTTTTGTCGCCCTGTGCGGACGAAATTTCAGTGATAACAATTTATTTTATTGGAAATTTCATAATCATTATTGAACCGCACTCCTGGAAAAATGTTACACCTAAACCATATGATAAATGGTTTCATTTATTATATCGGGCTGGAGAAAAATGGTTTGGAGTTTACCCGTTTCACCCCCCCGATATTCACCACATAAGGACATGTCTCCCTGACCAAAAACCATTGGTTTACATATCGATCCAGCTTCACATAATTAACCTCTGCGCTAATTCTCCATTCGATATGTATGTGCGCGCTCCATCCACCCTTTGAATTTTCCACATTATAAATTGAGATTCATGCCCATGATTTGATGTGATGCCATAAATTGAATATTGGATCAAATATTCATATTAATATTTTAATATAAAAATGTTTATATTAATAATACTAAACCCTTTTTCATTTTCTAAGGACGTTGGGCATATGAGCCTTATCACATGACGTTTTGGATAGGATAAGGGTGCTTAAGTTTAATAAAAGGAATATTTTTAATTTTCAACGGAAATATGATAATAAGGGGTAAAAATGAATGAAGTGATGGAACTGAGGGATTTAGATAAGCATTTAGGCTAGATATAGGTTTGGGATATTTGCCAAACTTTTGACTCATGGAGGACATGACTATTTTGGATGATCTGTTGAGTGAAGGATTTAGGTGATTTGAGCTTGACAGAGCTGGTAAAAACATTTTAAAATCTGAGTGGAAAGATAGCACAAGGACAAGATTCTTTGGAAAAATTAATGCAAATTAACATGTGATAACATTGGCTCCAAATAGGGATGCTCTACTCCCAGTAAGGTAGAAAAGAACTCGTAGACCCGGTGCCTAATCCATTGGGATGCTCCAAAAACATGTGTGTGTACCCTGCTCCGACCTATCACCAGTGTCTACTAAAAACCAAATTTTGAACACTTCTCTCAACTGGAGACTGAATGCTAAATACAATGCTAAAATTTGACTGTACACACTACTTGAAAACTGAAAAATGATTGACTAACAAGCTTATTTGCACCTACCTACCCTAACTGCTGAAATGAACTGCCAAGCAAGTGAAATCATAATGCTAATGCAACCATGCCATCATTTTATCAACTGTTTGTTTTCTTTGCACATGCTTTCTCCAAATCCTTTTTACTGATAATTCATTCAAAAATTCATCCATAAATCCAAATCTCAAAAAATTAAAAACATTTGGATTGTTTACTGCCTCCAACAAAAGTGCAAATGGATCCTTTAAAACATGCACAAAACAACCATCGTGTTTCATCTCTTCTACTGCATTCTTGTTTTCATGTAATTTAAGTTGTTGATTGCCACCAAGAGGGTGAAGAATATGTTGAGACTGCTGGAAATAACAATCTTCTGAATCAAAAGACAGTGTTGGCTGAAATGAAACCCTTGGTGGAAATAAATCCATGTCTAACATTGATGTTGATTTACCATCATATTTATTTCCAAGATGGTAATTGAGCACGGGCTGCAAATCTGAACTGAAATAACCTTCCATGTAATTAACAACACAATCATTAAATGCAGGAGAAGGCTGTTGGTCTTCCTCACTGATAACAATTTTCTCATATAAAACAATGTCACTGTGAATGTAGTCAGACTTACTTGCTTCCTCTGTTATCTCATGATTTGCTTTCAACAATTCAAAGGAAGAAAAACATACTAGAAGATAGTTTTCATTTGTAAGTCCAGTGTTTTCTTCATATTCAACATCATGCCTAGAGGAGTTCTTATTTGAAACATTATAAACATTTTGTTTTAGCAATTTGAAAGAAGCAAAATACAATGGCAAGGTTCTTTCACCTGATTCAAAACCTTCTTCATTTTCTTTACTACTGTCATATGCACATTTTTCAATTTCTCTGGATTGTTGAACATGCTCATTTTCAGATTCATATTTGACCAATGGCTGCAATTTTGAACTAACAAGACCTTGTACATAAAAATTAAGAGGGTCATCAAACACATGAGAAAATTGCTTCAATTTCTTGTCAATTTGTTCTAGTGAATTAGTGTGATTTGGCATCAACACACATTCCTTTACTTCAATGATGATCTTAGAATTTTATTTCAACAATTTAAATGAAGAAAAACATAAAGGTAAATAATTCCCTTCAGTTGATTCAATACTTTCTTCTATGTAACTTTTATATGTAGGTTGATTGCTCTCATTACACTGCTGAAAAGGAACATTTTCTGATGGAGAACATACAACTAGTTGTTCTAAGAAGTCAACATCATAATCATCATATATAGGCAAATCAACAACATCTTCAATGTCATCTAACAAGGAAAAGCTTGGAACATCAACCTGCTCTTCAACAAGCTGATTTGCAAATTCATCTTCTTGACTATCTACAAATGAATACATAAAACAATCAACCCCATGCTCATCATGGGATGGATCATAAGCTAAATCAACACCTCCTCTTTCAATAAGTGGAATATACTATTTTGCAAAATCATTAGCATTGAAAACTTCAAGAGGACTTATGATATTATCAAGTCTCTTCTCAATATGCCAATCAACTATTTTTTGTTCATATTCATTGTCATGTTCTTTAGGATCCAACTCCTCATTTCGAATTTGCTTACATGCTTGGATATTGTGTTAAATCTCATGAGCATCATTGAACATTTGTTGTAAGGAATTAGGTCTTCTTTCCATCAGGAGGAAAGACAAATCTGGATGAAAAGTTGTTGCATAATGGAGCATGGCAGCAGCTTGAATGGATTGAATTTATGTGGGCAAATTGTAATAAATACTGGAAAACCTCCTACTGAATGTAAAAATATTTTCATTTCTATGCATTTTTAAGGCATAAAACTCAGTAAGTTGTAGATCCAAATATTTCTTATTGCCCCAAAACTTCAAAAATACATTCTTCAATTCCTCCCATGAGCTAATTGTCTCTAGCTCCAAATGTTTAAATCAGTATTTGGTATCCCCTTTCAAGGATTGAGAGAAGGTCCTCATACAAACATCATCATGATCAATCTCAAACAAATCTATAAAATGCTCAAAATCTTGGATGTGTTTTTCAATTGTGATGGCATCATGCTCTCGATCAAACACAGGTAGGTACTTATAGTGATTTAGAGGAAAATCATGAAGGATGTGAGGTGATTTTAAGGGTTTGTATCTATGTTGAATCGCAGAGGGTGTTGGATCAAGTGCAGGAGGTGAAATATCAGCCTTGGTTTCATGAGGCTCATCAACTTGGTTATGGTCATCATGTGCCTCAGATGGAAAATTTTGATCAAAATCACTGATACAATGAGGATATATATGTACACCTTTAAGAGGAGGATATACAATTGCAAAATTTTCATGATCATCATTTGAATGCAACAGGTAAAGAAATATTTTTTTTAGCATATCTAGGAAAGGACAAAAGGTAATTAATCACAAAAAATATTATGTTTTGGAAAAAAATCAACTTTAGGTACTTGTTTTCTCCCATGATGTCCTTTCATACCTCTATCAAGGGATCTCATATTCCAGTGGAGTCTCTGAATCGCATTTGAATCTTGAGTGGAGTCATCAATAAAATCTTCAGGCTACTGAGTCTTTGGATAGTGGAGTCGCCATGAAAATTTTGAATTCTATATTCTTTAAAATGGAGTCGCTAGGTGAATGATGTACAACCTTTATGTGTATGAATAATATTCACCATCAGTACTTAGATTTGAACTTTGTCATTTCTCCCAAGGAATATTTCACCTTCGCTCCCCGACAACGGCGCCAGAATGTTAGTAGTCTGTAAATTTGTTCAGATGATAAAGAAAATGACAGAGGTAACTGTTTCAACCAAATTTAGAGTTGGGTACTAGCCTTCTTAGCTCAGAGAGGGCTCTCTTGTGTCACTTGATATTTCTTTGGCAATCAATGGCTAGTTTTAGTTTGTTTTGGGGGTTTTTATAAATTTGTTGGAAAGGAAGGGGAGGGACACTTAGGGCTATGGATTCAAAATTCTGAAATTGAATGAAAACATTGACTTGCCAATAGAACTCGCCAAAGGATAAAGGAAAAATGAGATGATGATTCTGAGTTATAAATTGTATTTAAGTAGGGTGTAAGTGGAAGGAGAAAACAAATAACTTCATCAGAGCATTACTGAAATTAATTTTGAATTAGTTAAGAAGAAATACACACAGTTTAAATTGTTTAAGCAGATAGAATCATAATATGAATTCTGAGCTTTTAACTATCCAATTTAAACAGAATACAGTGTAAATGGAATAAAGGAACACAAGAAATACATACAATGAGAGAAGACAAAACTCATCTCACTACCATTAGAATTTTTTCATAGAGACTTCAAAAGATTTTGCATATGTATTCAATTCAGCTCTAGAAAATTACAATTGAGTTTAGAAACAATTAAAAGGTTCCCTTGCACTTCCGCCAACCCTTAATGCACTTACAACCTCTAATACTTATACAATTCAAGTTCCTTCGGTGTGCAATTGAATACAATAACTGGAATGAAATGTTTCAGCTTCTAAAACTAAGTACAATGATTACAAATGATATTTTTCAGAAAAAGCGCTTCATGATCCAACTGTCGATTCCTTTGATGCTTCATCTCCTTCCTCTACTACATTCTCTTTGAAATGTCAGTTATACTCTTTCAAATCTAATTCCATTTATCCTTATTCTAATTAAATATTTGTGAATAATATATCTGAATAAAAATAATTCCCAAATATTTTTTTATCCTATAGAATTAAATTTCCATAATTTAATTCATGCCCATGGTTTTTTAAACCATTTATTCCTTTGCCCAATTTACCATTTCACTGTGAAAAAAATTTACTGTGTCTTTTTTTTTCCAATTTACTGTTTCACTGTGAAAACCATTTGCTGGTTTGTTTCCCATGGTTTTGAAAACCATGTCTTGGTTACCATCTTTGGTAAAATAATTTTAATATTCCTCTTTTACTTTTGTAAAACCTTTGGATAAAAAATTATCCAAGTCTTTCTTTCACATGCATCTTCCCATTTAATTATTTTCCATGGAAACAAACATTAATCTCTTTGATTTGTAAAATTTAAATTTTACCTCTATAAAACAATTTCACCATGAGGAAGAATTTCTTTTATTGGAAATTCCATAATCACTATTGAACCGCACTCCTGGAAAAATATCACACCTAAACCATATGATAAATGGTTGCATTTATTATATCGGGCTGGAAAAAAATGGTTTGGAGTTTACCCTCTTTTCTGCCCGATATTCACCATGTAAGGACACGTCTCCCTAACCAAAAACCATCAGTTTACATATCGACCTGCCTTCACATAATTAACCTGCATGCTAATTCTCTGCCCGATATGTATGTGCGCCCTCCATCCACCCTTTAACTTTTCCACATTATAAATTGAGATTCGTGCCCATGATTTGACGTGATGCCATAAATTAAATATTGGATAAAATATTAATATAAATATTTTAATATAAAAATATTTATATTAATAATAATAAACCCTTTTTCATTTTCTAAACACTTTGGGTATACGAGGCTTATCGCATGAATTTACGGATAGGATAAGGGTGCTTAAGCTTAATAAAAGGAATATTTTTAATTTTCAACAGGAATATGATAATAAGGAGTAAAAATGAATGAAGTGATGAAGCTGAGGGATTTAGATAAGCATTTAGGCTAGATATAGATTTGGGATATTTGCCAAATTTTTGACTCATGGAGGACATGACTATTTTGGATGATCATTCAAATGAAGGATTTAGGTGATGGGAGCTTGACAGAGCTGGTCAAAAGGTTTTAAAATCTGAGTGGAAAGATATCACAAGGACAAGATGCTTTGGAAACATTAATGCAAATTAACATGTGATAACATTGGCTCCAAATGGGGATGCTATAATCCTGGTGAGGTAGAAAAGAACTCGTAGAACCAGTGCCAGATCCATTGGGATGCTTCTAAAACATGTGTATGTGCACTACTCTGACCTATCACCAGTGTCTGCTGAAAACCAAATTTTGCACACTGCTCTAATCTGCAGACTGAACGTTGAATACAGTGCTAAAATCTGACTATACACACTACTGGAAAACTAAAAAATGCTTGACGAACAAGCTTATTCACACCTACCTACCCTAACTGCTGAAATGAACTATCAATCAAGTGAAATCATAATGCTAATGCAGCCATGCCAGCATTTTATCCACTATTTTTTTTCTTTGCACATGCTTGCTCGAAATCCTTTTTATTGATAATTCATACAAAACTTCATCCATAAATCCAAATCTCAAAAAATTAAAAACATTTGGATTGTTTACTGCCTCCAACAAAACTGCAAATGGATCCTTTAAAACATGCACAAAACAACAATCATGTTTCATCTCTTCCACTGCATTCTTGTTTTCATGTGATTTAACCTGTTGATTGCCACCAAGAGGCTGAAAACTCTATTGAGACTGCTAGAAATAACAATCTTCTGAATCAGAAGACAGTGTTGGCTGAAATGAAACCCCTGGTGGAAATAAATCCATGTCTAACATTGATGTTGATTTACCATCATCTTTATTTCCAAGCTGGTAGTTTAGCAAAGGCTGCAAATCTGAACTGAAATAACCTTCCATGTAATCAACAACACTATCATTAAATGCATGAGAAGGTTGTTGGTCTTCCTCATTGATAATAAGTTGGTCATGTAAAACAATGTCACTGTGAATGTGGTCAGAATTCTCTGCTTCCTCTGTTATCTCATGATTTTCTTTCAACAATTCAAAGGAAGAAAAACATAATGGAAGATAGTTTTCATTTGTAAGTCTACTGCTTTCTTCATATTCAACATCATGCCTGGAGGATTTCTGATTTGAAACATTATAAAAATTTTGTTTCAGCAATTTGAAAGAAGCAAAACACAATGGCAAGGTTCTTTCAACTGATTCAAAACCTTCTTCATTTTCTTCACAACTGTCATATGCACATTTTTCAATTTATTTGGATTACTGAACACACTCATTTTCAGATTCATCTTTGACCAATGGCTACAATTTTGAACTGACAAGACCTTCTACATAACAAGTAACAGGGTCATCAAACACATGAGAAGATTGCTTAAATTTCTTGTCAATTTGTTCTAGTGAATTAGTGTGATTTGGCATCAACACAGATTACCTTTCTTCAATGATGATCTTAGAATTTTATTTCAACAATTTAAATGAAGAAAAGCATAAAGGTAAATAATTTCCTTCAACTGATTCAGTACTTTCTTCTTTGTAAATTTTATATGTAGGTTGATTTCTCTCATTACACTGCTGAAAAGGAACATTTTTTGATAGAGAACATACAACTAGTTGTTCTAGGAAGTCAACAACATAATCATCATATATAGGAAAATCAACAACATCTGCAATGTCATCTAACAAGGAAAAGCTTGGAACATCAACCTGCTCTTCAACAAGATGATTTGCAAATTCATCTTCTTGACTGTCTACAAATGAATACATAAAAAAATCAACCCCATGCTCATCATGGGATGGATCAGAAGCTAAATCGAAACCTCCTCTTTCAATAAGTGGAATATAATCTTTTGCAAAATCATTAGCATTGAAAACTTTAAGAGGACTTACGATATTATCAAGTCTCTTCTCAATATGCCAATCAACTACTTTCTATTCATATTCACTGTCATGTTCTTTAGCATCCAACTCCCCATTACGAATTTGTTTACATGAATGGATATTGTGTTGATTCTCTTGAGCATCATTGAACATTTGTTGTAAGGACTTAGGTCTTCTTTCCATCAGGAGGAAAGACAAATCTGGATGAAAAGTTGTTGCATAATGGAGCATGGAAGCAGCTTCAGTGGGTTGAATTTGTTTAGGAAAATTGTAATAAATACTGGAAAGCCTCCTATTGAATGTAAAAATAGTTTCATTTATATGCCCTTTTAAGGCATAGAAATCTGTAAGTTGTAGATCCAAATATTTCTTCTTGCCCCAAAACTTCAAAAATACATTCTTCAATTCCTCCCATGAGCGAATTGTCTCTAGCTCCAAATTTTTAAACTAGTATTTGGTATCCCCTTTCAAGGATTGAGAGGAGGCCCTCATACAAACATCATCATGATCAATCTCAAACAAATCTATAAAATGCTCAAAATATTGGATGTGTTTTTCAACTGTGATGACATCAGGCTCTCTATCAAACACAGGTAGGTACTTATAGTTCTTTAGAGAAAAATCATGAAGGATGTGAGGAAATTTTAAGGGTCTATATCTATGTTGAGTATTGGAGGGTGTTGGATCAAGTGCAAGAGGTGAAATATCATCTTTGGTTTCATGAGACTCATCAACTTGGTTATGGTCATCACATGGCTCAGATGGAAAATTTTGATCAAAATAAGTGATACAATGAGGAGATGTATGAACAAATTTAAGAGGAGGATATACAATTGCAAGATTCTCATGATCGTCATTTGAATGTAGTAGTAAAGAATTATTTTTTTAGCATATTCAAGAAAGGAAAAAAGGTAATTAATCACAAAAAATATTATGTCTTGGAAAAAACTCAACTTGAGGTACTTTTTTTCTCCCATGATGTCCTTTCATACCTCTGTCAAGGGATATCATCTTCCAGTGGAGTCTCTGAATTGCATTTGAATCTTGAGTAGAGTTGTCAATAAAATATTCAGGCTACTGAGTCTTTGGATAGTGGAGTCGCCATGAAAATTTTGAATTCTAGATTCTTTAAAATGGAGTCGCCAGGTGAATGATGTACAACCTTTATGTGTTTGAATACTCTTCGCCATCAGTACTCAGATCTAAACTTTGTCATTTCTCCCAGGGAAGATTTCACCTTTGCTCCCCGACAACGGCCGCAGAATGTTAGCACTCTGTAAATTGTTTCAATTGATAAAACAAACAACAAAGGTAATTGTTTCAAGAAACTTTAGAGCTTGGTACTAGCCTGCTTAGCTCAGAGAGGGCTCCGACTCTCTTGTGTCACTTGATATTTCTTTGGAAATCAATGGCTAGTTTTATTTTGTTTTGGGGGTTTTTATAAAGTTGTTGGAAAGGAAGGGGAGGGACACTTACGACTTTGGAGTCAAAATTATGAAATTAAATGAAAACATTGATTGGCCAATAGAACTCTCTAGAGGATAAAGGATAAATGAGGTGATGAGTATGAGTTATAAATTGTATTTAAGAAAGGTGTAAGAGGAAGGAGAAAACAAATAACTGCATTAGAGCATTACTAAAATTAATTATGAATTAGTTAAGAAGAAATACACACAATTTAAATTGTTTAAGCCGAGAGAATCATAAGATTAATTATAAGATTTTAACTATCCAATTTAAACAGAAGACAATGTAAATGGAATAAAATAACATAGGAAATACATACAATGAGAGAATACAAAACTCATATCGCCACCATTAGAATATTTTCATAGAGACTTCAAAAGATTTTGCATATGTATTCAATTAAGCTCCATAAAATTACAATTGAGTTCAGAAACAATTAAAAGGTGCCCTTTTACTTCTTCCAACCCTTAATACACTCAGAACCTCTAATACTTATATAATTTGTGTTCCTTTGGTGTGCAGCCGATTACAATAACTGAAATGAAACGTTTCAACTTCTAAAACTGAGTACAATAATTACAAATGACATTTTTCAGAAAAAATGTTTCATGATCCAACTGTCGATTTATCTGACACTTCATCTCCTTCCTCTGCTACATTCTCTTTGAAATGTCACTTATACCCTTTAAAATCTAATTCCATTTATCCATATTCTCATTAAATACTTGGGAATAATATATTTGAATAAAAATAATTCCCAAATATTTTTCTATCCTGTAGAATTAAATTTCCATAATTTAATTCATGCCCATGGTTTTTAATACCATTTATAGCTTTTCCCAATTTACCATTTCACTGTGAAAAACATTCACTGTGTCTTGTTTTTTGCAATTTACTGTTTCATTGTGAAAACCATTTACTGGTTTGTTTCCCATGGTTTTGAAAACCATGTCTTGGTTACCATCTTTGGTAAAATACTTTTAATATTCCTCTTTTACTTCTATAAAACCTTTGTATAAAACATTATCCAAGTATTCCTTTCACGCACATCTTCCCATTTAATTCTTTGCCATGGAAATAAACATTAATCTCTTTGATTGTAAAATTTAAATTTTACCTCTATAAAATAATTTCATCATGAGGAAGAATTTCTATTATTGGAAATTCCATAGTCATTATTGAACCACACTCTTGGAAAAATGCCGCACCTAAACCATCTGATAAATGGTTTCATCTATTGTATCGGGATGGAGAAAATGGTTTGTAGTTCACCCATTTTTCCCCTCGATATTCACCATGTAAGGTGTTGGCCCTTGACGAAGTTTTGAGGATCTTGGGTCATGTTTGACCTACTATTGAAACTTCGACAGACTGTCGAAGGTGGAGCGCAAGTCAAAGAGAAGATTCCATGATCTCATCCCCTTTTTAGGTATTTTTGGGTTTTGGTATTATGTAACAGGTATGGGGATGTCAACCCATGTGTTTACTCATGTTTAGGCCTGATTTTGTAATGTATAAATAGATGTCTAGGCGATGTAATAATGGGGACATATATGTGATGCTAGGTGCTAAGTGCAAGTGGTAATTGTAATTGCTTTGTGCATACTGTGTAAGACTGGAAGAGCTAAGTGAAAGTGATCATAAGGGACTGTGGAAGGCTTTGTGCTATAACTCAAGGAAGGAGGATCTAGCAAAGTGCAAAGATCTCATGTCCTTTCTGGAGTAAGATCTCAAGGATCTATGCATGTAGAAGATTGGCAGAAGACAATAAAGAGAAGAAGAATTGGTGGATGTAGCCTCGAGGAGGGGGTGAACCATGTATATTCTGTGTTGTGGTCTCTTTATTTTATATGCGCTGTAAGGTAAAGGTGAATATTGATGAACTGTAACTGCTAAGTGCTCTGTTAAAGTGTCACAATCACAGATCTGTGTCCCAGCTAAGGTTGCAGACATTGGAGTCCTGCAACCACCCATGTCTCTACCTCAAGTGAGACTTCATCTCCTTCACAAGTGTTACTGAAAGGGTCGGTATTTAGGGTGTTTTTGGTGCATTATTGTAGAGTTGAACCCTGGGTCTGCCCCTGTGCCAACAAATGGTTTTGTTGTCAGGACATGAACTGTGATTGTTGGGAACTAAAGAAAAGAGAAATCTCTATATGTATATTTGTTTACCTAGTGCGCAATATTCTACTTGACTCGTGAAGCTGTGTGCCAAGAATAAGAGTTAGATATAAAGAAAAGAGGTAAGACCCGAAAGCTTTGTGCTCTGATAAATGAAAGAACAGTGAAACGTTTTGATTGAAAAAGTAATATAAGTGGAAATGTTTGTTTCAAAAGTATGGATCTAGGTATGTTTGATAAATTTTGTCCTAGCTTGAAAAGTATGGCAGAGCTAGATGAAAGAAGGTTTGATATGAGTAAACCTGACAAAAATAGTGAAAGATATGTTATTCCTATGCATAGAAAGAATGTTTGGTCTAACAAATGGATGTAGGATCCTAGAAATATTTTTTTGTAGGTTAGCTACTATCCTAGTGCACAGTACAGGAAAGGTTTGGGATCCTTTCAAAGAAAAATAAGACTAACCCTTTGTTATAGTTGCAGAAGACCTAGACATCTTGCTAAGGAATGCCCTGGTAGAAGACCTAGTTGTCTTTGTTGTAAAGCAATGGATCATGAAGTTTTAGATTTCCCTAGAATGATTGCTAAGCTTGACAGAATGAATATGAGAACATAAAACCCTAAGGAAGGTTACGAAACTGAGACTAGGGAAGAACCCCAGAAAGAATTAGAGAATGTATTACTACAAATGAAACAAACCCTGAATGATCACAGAAATATCAACTTATCATAGATATTCAAAGAAAAAGAATGCATAGCAGCAAGAATAGGAGACTTCGACATTGACTATGTTCTGGATGAAGAAACATAGGTGAATATCATGATAGAAAGAACTTGGTAAACTTTAGGAAAGCCTGTTATGATTCCTTCATTGGGAGGAATATGATTATTTAGAGTAAATTTGACAACCCTATGTGGAAGAATCACCCAGATATCTATGAGTGCTCATGGAACTTCGACAGAGGAAGAATTTGAGATTGTTAAATTTATCGAGAACAACACCCCATTTGCTATATTACTAGGAAAACCTTGTATTGCAAAGGATCATGCCAGAAGAAAATAAGAGGAAGACTTAGAGAAGAAGAAGCAAGAATTAAAATATTTCATGACTAGGAGGATAGCACACTTGATTGAAGAACATGAGAATAGATCGAAGCTACTTAGAACTAGAAACTTGGATGTCCAAGTTAAAAGAACACAAGAAGACTCAAAGAAGACTGAAGTAACTACCCCATAGAGAGAACACGTATTACTCTTCGACCCTATGAAATAATCTCAACATCATGAAGTTACTATGCCAAAAGGAGATAGGAATCGGAATGGAAAGAGGAATACCGAGACGAAGATCACCGGGAAGAAGGCTATAAAACTCAATAATAAGAGAGAAAATATAGAAACGTTACAGAAGGTCCCAGAGGGGACTTCATAGAGGGAAGGTTTTCAAGACTGGAACTTCATCGGGATATCAAAAAAGTTCACTGCTCAATAGAAGTTCCACACCATTTAGAGAAAAGTCATGGAAGTGACTCAGAGGCTCCAACCAATACAGGACAAGGCTTTCCAACTATTCGTAGAGATTGAAGGTTGAGGAGAAGAACTAGATCAATTCATCACTGCATTTGAACAATGCTTAGAGGGACCTATCAACAAAGCAGTAATCCAAGAGTTTGTTGAACAGGAGGTCATGGCATAGAAATAGGTCGAAGCAGCTCGAGCCAAGCTCGAGGCTTTCAAGGCAGAGATACCCAGACCAGAGTGACTCCCGATGAGTCACAAGTGAGTGTCAGGGGCCTATTGTACCTCAACCATGTTTTGAGGATCCTTGGTCACTTTTAACCTACTTTTGGGACTTCGACTGGCTGTCAAAGGCAGAGCGCAAATCGAAACAGATATTGCAGGATCTCAACCACTTTTTATCTCTTTTTGGGTTTTGGGATTATGTAACGGGTATGGGGATGTAGGCCCATGGATTTACCCACATTTAGGCATTATAAATAGATGTCTAGGCGATGTAAGAAGGGAGACATCTATGTGATGCTAGGTGTTAAGTGTAAGTGGTAATTGTAATTGCTTTGTGCATACTGTGTAAGACTTGCAGAGCTAAGTGCAAGTGATCATAAGAGACTATGGAAATGTTTGTATTGTAACTCAGGGAAGGAGGATATAACGAAGTGCGTAGATATATTATCCTCTGCAGAGTAAGATCTCAAGGCTCTGTGCATGTAAAATATTGACAGACTACAATAAAGAGAATAATAATTGGTGGACGTAGCCCCAGGGAGGGGGTGAACCACGTATATCCTATGTTGTGGTTGCTTTGTGTGTTTTGGGTGTTTTCTTGTTTATGTGATTAAATGCTTAGTGTTTTGATGTATGTTAGATGAATATGATATGATATCTTAGTGTTGAATAATGTGAATGAGTGTTATATCTGAACTATGTCGATGTGCTTAGTGCTTGATTATATTGGATTTGTGTGAATACTACACCATTCTATTATTAGGGTTTATCTATGCTGTAAGATAAAGGTGAATACTGATGAACTGTAACTGCTAAAGGATATGTTAAAGTGTTACAATCACAGATATATGTCCTAGATAAAGTTGCAGACATTGGAGTCCTACAACCACCCCTACCTTTACCTCGGGTGAGACTTCATATGCTTCGCAGGTGTTGTCGAAAGGCCCGATAGTTAGGGTTTTTTTGGTGTGTTGTTGTAGAATTGAACCCTGGGTCTACCCCTGTGCCAACATAATGACATGTCTCTCTAACCAAAAACCATTGTTTCACATATTGGCCCACCTTCACATAATTAACTTCAGCGCTAATTCTCCACCCGATATCTATGTGTGCCCTCCATCCACCCTTTGACTTTTCCACATTATAAATTGAGATTCGTGCCCATGATTTGACGTGATGCCATAAATTAAATATTGGATCAAATATTAATATAAATATTTTAATATAAAAATATTTAGATTAATAATAATAAACCCTTTTTCATTTTCTAAGGACTTTGGGCATATGAGGCTTATCACATGACTTTGTGGATAGGATAAGGGTTCTTAAGCTTAATAAAAGGAATATTTTTAATTTTCAGCAGGAATATGATAAGGGGTAAAAATGAATGAAGTGATGGAACTGAGGGATTTAGATAAGCATTTAGGCTAGATATAGGTTTGGTATATTTGCCAAATTTTTGACTCATGGAGGACATGGCTATTTTGGATTATCAGTCGAGTGAAGGATTTAGGTGATGGGAGCTTCACGAAGCTGGTGAAAAAGTTTTAAAATCTGAGTGGAAATATAGCATAAGGACAAGATGCTTTGGAAACATTAATGAAAATTAGCATGTGATAACAGACTATATGCTTAAGATCGTGGAATGTGAAGTTCATAGCACGCTAGAAGGTTGCACCTGCATTTTTAAGGCCGAAATGAATCTTCTAGTATGTGAAAGTACCCCAAGGATAAATAATTGTTGTCTTATGTTGATCCTTGGGTTTAATTTGAATGTGGTTGTACCCTGAAAATCCATCCATGAAAGAAAAAAAAATTCTTCTTGCACACTCGTTGTTGTTTCTGGTTCGCCACTTGGGTGAGAAAAACATGGGTACTTACAAGTCTAGTTGGGCCTGCTAGACAAGACAAGAGTTAGTGTATGAATTAAAAAATCCAAGAGCATGAAATAAACAAACAGCTAAGCTAGAAACAAATAAGGAAATAACTAAGGAAATAAAACTAAAATGCATAAGAAACTTTGAACCAAAATCAATCAACCAAATGAACAATGATTATGCCACCAATGGATAACAATATTAGTTGGAAAACACCGTAGAGAAAGGAGGAATTATGGATCTTGTCTTCCTCCTTGGGAGGGATATTGAGTCCCCTATTTGAGATTTGTTCTTACAATGATAAACTAGAAAGAAAATGGTGAAGAAATCCAAGCTTATTCCCTCAAGAGGTGAGAAGAATAGCTTATTGAGATGTTTCTAGAATTCTCCTAGAAGAAAAGAGGATCATTAGAGGAGAATTGAGGCAGCATAACAATACTATGATATTCTTAAATTCTTAGTGCACCCATGGCCTCCATTTATAGTATGTCTTTAAATAAATATCCAACCGGTTCTTAGTGTGGATAAAGAGCCCTTTAGGGCACCCTTAGGTCTTTGACTGCACCCCGATTCGAATTCAGCTCAAATTTGAGGGTCAAATTAGGTTGGGAGCTGGTCCAGAAGTGTGTTAGGGGTCGACAAGAACCATAAATGCCTCATTCACAGGAGTGCATGACTTTTCTCGTACATAGTTGCGCATATGGCACATTGTGCGCTCTACAGGCTTATTTGGCTCGCACACTATGCACACACCTCCTTTAGTGTTTCAGTGCATGTCATTTTTTTGACAAGTTGTATAGTTTTTCCCTTTGGAAATGCACCTTTTGGTGTTGCAAGTGAACTAATAAGTGTTTGGAGATGTTGTATCCCTGTAACCATTTGCATGCAATGTTGCAAATGGAATTTCAGTGATAACATATGCCCCCTGATGTGTGAGGTTAGGAGCATACCTATAGCTGAAATACATCAATGTTTCTTCTACTGAGAGTACCATTGTAAGGAAGAGTGTTGAGAAGAACTGCAAGAGCGATCCATTGGAGGGAGAGGGGAAACGGTAGGACCCAAACCTTTCTCTAGGTGGAGAAATAAAATCTATATACAAACGAGGTGGGCATGCCCCATGCTCATGTCATGTAACTCAAAAATGTAAGACATTAATTGAGGTTGTATGTTGATGTAGATAATTGCAGCGCCCTCTGGGGAAGTTTCATAAGGGAAGATGGAAATTTTGATGGTGAACATACTCTAAAAAGAGGCAAGGATATCTGTAAGAAGTGTCGATGACTCATAGGCATTGATGGCCTAACAATATTCATAGGTATTCGGCTAGTATGAAACAACTGGAATAGTTGCATAGTCAGACCCACCGTAACATGAGATTTTGTTGAAGTCAAATTTTTATGGGGCTCAACGACACCAGAAAGAAATGATGGTTCCCTCTGTGTTGTTCGAGACTCCTCATTATAAAGGTAATGAGAGTCAAGATATTGTCTCCCTTCTGGAAATTGTGTTGATGTCGACATAAAGGGAGATGCAACTCCAAGAAGCAAAGGGCTTCATTTAATCCACTAGGTAAGATTGGGAATTGATAAGGAACATGAACGAAGTCAATATGCGGTGAGACTCAATACTAACCTTGGTTGGGGGTATGTTTGAAGGGTGATTGGCAACAACCTTGAAACTGTATCTAATGTCAAGGGGATGCCTAGAAATTGGGTTAAACTGTGTCAGAGGTGTGACAAAGTGAACAAGCTCATAGATCAGGGATACATGGACTGTGGGATACTCGGGGTGTATGGACGATGTCAATATGACTAGAGGATAGTGAATTCACCAACCAAGGGCGACATGGGTTTCTTTTCCAGAAAATAAGGTCGCCAAGGGCGATAACAAAAATTTATGTAAATGATTGAAAACAAAGTCTTTTTACAATTACCAAATAAATAAAGAATGATTTGGGATGAGTGTAGAAATACAGAAATGGGTGGCCTAGTGCAAGATGGCTTGGCCTATAAGGGTGCAAGTTGCGTGGAGAGCTGGTGGAGGGTCATGACCCTATGGTTGGGTTTCTGTATGAGGTAAGTGAATGGAGGGAAATCTACAGATGGGAAAATTGATTGTGGATGAAATGGAGGGTTAATGATACTACGAAGGTGCAGTCAAAATAGAACCATGATGAGATAACCTAGGAGTCCATTGGGAAAGATAGGAAAATGATGAGAAGGATTATGTGGATGATTCTCAAAAATGCATAAGACTATCGGGAATCCCATCCATAGAGGGTGAAATTAGCATGAGTGTCAAAGTGCCAAAGGGGACTATGAATGGGACACCTCATGTGGGAAGAGTGCTACCGGGTGATAGTACTAAAATGCAGCAGAGGTGATAGTACTGTAGAGCCAGATGTAGGGAACCTAAAGATAAATGTCGGAGGATATGACTGGGAGATGCAATTGATATTCAAAGGGAAGGATTATATGCAAGTGTCGATTATATACCTGAAGGGGTTGTGTTGAGTTGTGATGAACAAATACCTCCACACGTGAAAACTAAATACCCAACATGAACAATATCTGAAGAGAAATATCATATAACAGTTATTTGATAATTTTGGACATGAGCATACATACCTGGATGTCACGTGAGAAAAATGTGCCCAAAGGGCTGAGTGCAGATGGTGACCCGGGGAATGTGACTGTGCAGGAGGATGAGACCACTAACATGGCTCTCAAAACTCTTGGCTCATTTGGTTCGAACTCTTGTAATATAAAAATCTTCTCTAAATCCTCTCATCATCTCACTATGGCAGCAGGTAAAAATGAGGTGGCATTGTGGGCCCCACAACCATATATAGTCCCTTTTTCCAAATTGAGTGTGTTTTATATTGATCTGCTGGATGAAATTGGATTTGATTGTAGCCATAGAACCTGTCCATGAAGGACAAGGCCTCGTGGCCTGCACAATCATTGATAATTTGATCGATGAAAGGTGTGGGGAAGTTGTCTTTGGAATAAGCATGATTGAGATTGTGAAAGTTAGTGCAGACGCAAAAAATGCCCTAATTTTTTTTAACTAGGATGGGGTTGGAGACCCATGACGTGCATGTGATCAGGTATATAAACCCTACAACATGTCGTTTGTCAATTTTGGATTTGATAGCCATGACTTTGGATGCATGAAGTGGTCATTGCTTTTGATGTACTGGGGCGACATCAGGCCATGTGTCGATGGAATGTTCGACGATACAAGGATCGAGACTGGGCTTCTTTGTATATGACCAAGAAAAAATATCTCGGTATTCTTGAAAGAGAGCTTTGTAAGTTGTGAGTTCTTCAGGGGAGAATGCAACGCCAATGGTGATTTCCTCTATCATTCCTGGTTTGATGGAAATGTCAATTTTGACAATGGGGGAAATATTGTCCATGTTGCCTTCTTCAAAAGCATAGAGGGCAGGGATAGTGTTGTTGAACTAGTATATATTCCCTAACGGAATAAATTCCTTGGTTTCGATTGTGCATATGGAGGCTTGGCTAGGAGGGTCGAAGGATTCATATGAGAGAAAAAGTACTCTATGATGGAGTGCATTCCATGGGAACTCACGGGTAGTTAGTTCCTCCAGGATATCTTCATCGCAGTGGAAAATGTGAGAATATAGGGGATCCAGGGAAGTAACATTGCTGAGTGTCACTCTGTGAGTGGATTCTAGTGATGAAGACATAGAGGGGGTATCACAACTATGGTGTTATGTCACACTTGACATAAACCAAATGTCCAGACACTGTGGGTTGTAAACTGTGGTTGGGGGTAAGATTTCCTAGGGGAAATGAACTAGAGAATTGGGAGGATTTAGGGGAAAATCCCCAGGAAGTCTATCCATGAACCATGGAGGGATGGGAAGTGACTCAAGTTCAGGGGAGGTGATGTGAACAATATAAAGAGAAGGAATAGGGGGAATCAATTGCATCACAGGAAGTGAGGTGGTTGGAGGAATAAGGGCCAATTGAAGATGCATGTATTCAATGACCGAATGACACTCGTACATAAAATAATGAAGTGATTCACAAAGAGAGAAAGGGAACCTCATCCGTTCTTTGACTAAGGTCGATACATAATGGATGTTGGTGACGTGGGTGGAGAGGAGTCTTGTTGAAAGATTTGGTGTATTGTCGTTAGCGTCTGTCAAAACTAAGGTAGTGCAGGGTAATGATGAGTGTAGTGTTCGTACTATGAAATAATCTTACCAGAACGAAGTTACTCTACCAAAAGAAGACAAGAATCAGAATGGAAAAAGGAATTCTTAGATCAAGCTCATCGGAAAGGAGGCTAGAAAACTAAGTAAGAAGAGATATAAGATTGAAAAGTTACAGAAGGTTCCAGAGGGAACCTCGCAGAAGGAAAATTTGCAAAATTGGAACTTCGTCGGGATATTAAAACTACGTCACATGGCGCTTCGCCATGGTGAAGAAATATAGTCATTGGAAACAGTATAATCGTTAGACCGACAACTCGAACAGGTAGAAAGGCATTTATGATCAGGAAGTTTTCCACCAGACTGTTGGGACTGTGCCATAACGAACAAAACCAAGTTAATGAAGGATTCTCAACCATTGCAAGAGATCCATTGCTAAGTTATCTATTTATCCCGTCATGCCACACAATGAGAACACTTTTGCTAACCGTGAATCCGAGTCTGAAGACTAGTTGATTTCACATAGTGATCATCACATTATTTCCATTCATCCCGTTGCATTGAGAAGTTACTCTTAGAACCCAATATATACAACCATGAGCGTGCATGTCGAACGAGATTAGCACTATCTCAAAAATTGTCGAAGAAGTTCTCATTGACCTAATGACTGAAAGAGTAATGTATGAAAGAGAAATGTCTATAAGTTTTCAAGAATCATCGATGAGAGGAGTGCAAGCCTCTTCATTGACTACTCGTGGAGCCAAATCATCTCGACCATCAGTAGAAAAGAGAACCAAACATAGACATGACCTAGCAAATGCGAAGTTGATCCCAACCATATTGTTCGATTACATCTCTCCTTTGGCCGATGCGGTGAGTCGAGATAGCATGCCAAGAGATTTCGAGTACTCCATGGTTACTGTTTACCTCCTGAAGAGGATACATGTAGTTTGAGTGCAACAGGACAAGATCGCAGTGTTGAAGTTCAGTGACTTCAACCTCGGAGACCGCAATAACTACAACATGCTCGCCCCATATAAATACCTGACCAGGATGAAGGGGAAGAAATCCAAGATATTTCCCCAGCCATGGACAATAAACCTCACACAACCCACCCTATTAAATGTAATGAAGATCCCACACTTCATATGACACCAGGAAGTGAATTCATGTGTCAATCTATTACTTTCATCTTACCATGGAGGTTACTTATGGCTAGACTGTCGTATTATAGTAGATCTGACGTCTATCCATAGGATCATGGGATTAAGTATGCAAGGACCTGACTCGTAGGATTTCTATCCAAGAAAAGCCACAGATCGCACAATAGCACAGAGGACCAAGGATACATATGGCGATGTTGAAAAGGGAACGTGAGGCTACAAGGTATCCTCCATCCAGAATGGCGCAGTGCGCCTAGCCTGCCATCTCATAGCCGAAAAGTTAGTAAGGAAGAATAGACCTACACGGGTCATAGGATTTGTTGTTGACCTCGTAGGGAAGTCCGTGGAAGGCCTATAGATGAACTGGGTGAGGTACCTAGTTAATCAGCTGGAACTAGGCTGCCATGAAGCACAGGATCAAGGCTACGAGTTTCACTTTAGCTGGCTCCTGATCCTCATCACCTTTGTTGCCTGGGAGATGTAGGAAGGTGTGACCTTCCCAGATATTGAATCATTTGAGCCACTTGTTGAGAAGTTCACTACCCTCTGGTACTTGAGTGATATGAACAAACAGTGGCATTCGAACGTTTTTTTTCATACCTATTACCTGCATCTAAAGAGAGCCATCGAAGCTGAACCTCACATGACTCTGAATGCCCTACAAAGGCTCTAACCCCTGATGAAGTTCTACGCAGATCGACACTTCATCTACATAACAACATGAGCCGATGAACATAAGGAGCATCTTCAGTCATACTACAAGCTCATGGAAGAATACCTTGAGGAGATTACTAAGGATTCGTCTGCAGACCTCCTTATTCCCACAGACCCCGTAGAGATGTCTGACCCTGACAGCCAAGAGACCACACATAAAGAACAGGATACACCTGAACCTAGCAGAATGAAGAATACCAAAGATGTCTAAGATTTAAGCAGTGCCTTAGGAAAGAATGCTTTAGTATTACCTGACCGAGGGGGTGATGATGAAGTAGAAAAAATAAATGGAAAAATATTTGAACAACAACAAGGTGAAGTAACACCGCCTAGATATGAAACCGATCCCTTGAAGAAGAGGAAGGTTTCTCCCCCGAAGCCTTCTTCCCGAAAGAAATCAAAAGCCACCATGACCAAGATGAAGACTATTCTTACTGTCAATGATTTTGACTTCATCATGATATCTTGTTGATGGATCTTAAATCTCTTGACTCAACAGCAAGAACCAAACCCACCACCAAGGCCCAATTAGACTCTGCAGTGTTTAAGATGGAATGGTTCTCCATATCTTGCGATTTCGCTGATTTATTGATAGGATTTATGTTTTCTTGTGAAGGCTTTTCCTTTAGTTAAGACGGTTATTTTTCTATACTTCTCTTAGGTTGGGCTGGTATGAGAGATGAAATAACAGGACAAAATTGAAAAATAACAGGACAAAATTTTAACGATATTGAAAAATAACAGGACAAAATTTTAACCATATTGAAAAATAACAGGACAAAATTTTAACGATTGGGAAGAGGTCAAGCTAGGATAACCCATTTCTCAAACATGCAGACAAAGATTCTATGCCAAAGGGCCTAGTACTAATACATTAACCAAATGAGCATCCAATTACTATCTAAGAAGACTAATTAATAGGAAGAAAACACATGTGCAATCAAGATCACGGTAAGCGAAATAATTCATCTACCATAACATTCATCACATAACAACACAATGATTTTATCTTCAGCATTAAAGCAAAGAACATCAAAAAATTGCACTAGATAACTTGACAACAGAATTAATTGCTCTTACTCATTTACTGCATCATTCTTGGAACAGGATAGGAAGTAATTCTTGTCCAACTCCAATCACATACATCTGATGAAAATAACTTGTCTTTGGTCCAGAAGGACTTCTCAGTTTATAGTAGTCTCAAAATAGTTATCAACAACCAAAAAAAAGAGTTCTTACAACAACCATCGATCCCTGACTAATAGGTCCATGTCCTTATTTATAATATAAAATTCAACCGAAATTAACAGCTAAGTACATTTTGAACCAAACAAAAATTGCCATGTGGCGTTATCATCTAATAGTTTCTTTAAAAGTCCACCTAAGATGTTTCCTGAAAATGGTGACTCCTTTCATATTCAGACCAAATGATAAATAGGTCTTTACAAGTGTTGGCCCATGAAAATTTGTGATGTTCCATTGGAGCCGCATATATCCCCCTGATGTCTATTCCATGCGCCCGATACTTTGTTAGACTAAATTTCAATTGATGAAGCATGGTTCAGGCTCTGATTGGATGTTTTGCAAACTATTGTAATTTCCCTGGCCTTGCATTGGTTATCTTCGCAAACTCTTCGGTCCAAACTGAGTCCTGTTCAACATATAACTTGACCACTTCGCTCAGGTCGATAAACTTTTCGGGGGTTCCAAACTTAGGTAGCCCGATGTACTTCATTATTTTATTGATTTTATCCGAGTGCTTCTGGCATATGGTCCATTTTCCTTGGATTTATTTATGTGGGTCTTGAGACAATTTAGCACAGTATTCGGCCAATCACTTCATGCGATTGAGACTTATTTTACCCGCAAGACAAATGCCATGTTCTTCCTTCTCTTAGCCCCATTGGACTACCTCAATGTACTCGAGCCTTTCTATTGCCTATTGTGCTTTCTCATACCATCGCTCCATCACCTTACATGTCGCAAATGCCATGAGAGTGTCCTCTTGGAATTCAAATACATTCGAGATCAACAGGTGCCTTTACTTCTTGAACTTGTTGTAAACTCTACCAAACTCATCTTTCAAATACACAGTGGTCTGCGTAGCACCCTTATAATATTCGACAAGATGGAACAGGTGTTCGAGCTACTTCAGGGTGTCAGCCAATTCCTTTTCATCCCTCCTGGCTCTATCCTGGGCGACATCTGAGAGGGAGTTTCCTACACTGATTAGTTCAGATGCACGGGCATCTGTAGTGTTGATTGAGTTCTCCTCTGTGGTAATCAAGATGGATTGATCCAAACTGATCCTTCGCTTCTTTGTAGTCTTTTGAATGATGGCCTTCCTCTTTTGATCATAGGAGATTGCATAGATGTTTGCTACCTCGTATACCGGCTCTGGTATCTATTGATCATCCCATCTGAGGTTGTCTCCCATGATACCTGCAGTGTATATATGTTCAAGAGTGGGCTCTCGAACCTCATCGTTTTGTCTTGTGGGTCCAACCTCTATTGGTCACTCATCGGGTATTTTGATATCGGGAGAAATAGAGATGTCGATTACATATTTGTTTCTTACTTGTCTGTCGGCTGTAGAACTGTCGATTTCCTTTTGTGAAGATCCTTTCTCAGTATCCTCTGGTTCAGGTTGATCATTCGAATTTTCTTTGGTTTCCGGCTCATTTAGTTCTTTTGTGTCGAGGCCGCCTTCGACTTCTGTTTCCTTTTGTGAGAACTTATTGTGTTGAATATCGGGCTCAGGGGAAGGGATTTTATCGAGACCTTCTTCCTCTTAGACCCGCACTGGGGTTTCGGGAGAGGGATATGAACTCTCGTCGTCATTGTTTATATGTATAAGTGTGATAAAGGGATTGGGTGCTTGTGTTTATATCGACACCCGACCTGTCTCTGGTTGAGTTGACCCTCCTTCCAAGGGATTGATTGGTGATGTTGTAGATTCAAGATTGCCTAACCCATTGGTGTTATTGGGAACTATGGAACCAAGATTGCTTGACTCTGTCGGGACGCTTTGGACGGTAGTTGAAATTGCAGTTCTTATGATAAGGTACTACAGGTCACCTTGCATCCACTTCATTAGTACATGTGTTTTTTGGTATAAAAGTGCACCCCTCTCTTGTGTAGTTTGATCTTCAGGGAGATCCCTGATTTGTGTCGGGGATTCCTGATGAGCTCCCACAACCTCAATGTCTTCTTAGGGATCACTTATTCCTTCCTCCAATTCATATGATACTGCTCCTACCGAGTGTTGGCCAATTTATTGAACTGCCTGCTTCAAATACGTTGCCTAATCTTCGTAGTTCATATATTTAAACCTGGTTCCTTCAGGATCAACCTTCCTAGCTGCCACCTCATCCCAGTCTTGAGCATTTTCAGTGAAAATTTCATCTTCGAACCGGTCATGGGCATAAAGACAACAAGATGATACCTGCGACGGATGTTGTATAACAAGGCCCTTGGGATCATGTTTGTGGAATCGACCATTTTGGAACCAAAATTCTAATTGGCCTAGCCCAAGTTGCTTAGAATGTGCGATGTCTTTGATCATGCAGAAGCCAATATGAAACCCATACAGTATGAAATCTCGCTTCTTATCTTTTATTAAAGTTTTATTGTATCCTTGCAGGATGGTTTGATCACAGATAACAACATAGGATTTATTGTACCTATTTTCCCATAAGATTTTGAAGTATACATGGGCCGTGAGCTCCGAAGAGTGACAATTCAGGTTCATCCCAGAGAAAGTGTTCCTAGAGAATATGGCGTCCAGTAGATACGAGACCATGTAGAAGGCGAGGGTATCTCCCTCCTTCGACACCTGAGCCTGTCTTTTGCAGGTTGTTATCGGACTAATCGGTAGGTGCAGACACTAACAGATCTCCCTAAATCCACCTGGATCTAGAACAAAACAGGATAGGACATGACTCTTTCCCTAAGTTTTGACCATTGAATTAGCTAGTAGAAAGAAACAAGTAACATACATTTATATCGCTTCCTAGGGTCTCTGTTTCTCCCGCTTCACTCCGGTGCTCTCGTGAGGTCAAGACCAAGACAACACAAACCAACCAAAGTGAAGATAGCAAAATATATTCAACTGTCAACTTATGTGTATGATCAAGGAATTACGCAATAAAGTGAGAATAGCTTTATGGGAAAGGGACATGCCACTGTATCATATTAATTGAAAGTAAATATTACAACCTGATCACTTTGATGTCGCAAGCTTCCTTTCGATGGCTCTTGGATCCAACACACACACTTGCTCAATCTTTGTATGAAGAAGATCAAAACCTCTTGATAGACTTTGCTAGAGTCTCCAAGCTATTGTTCAAGCTAAGTCCTTCACACAATTCTTTCACCAATTCTCTAATGAATCTTTCTTAACCTTTTCCATGAGAATTTCCTCAATATATAGGAGAGAATGAGATGGTTACTTAGATAAGAATGATCCCACAATATCAGGGAATCTAGTACAAAGATAACCATTCGAATGCAAACCCATTCTTCTAGAAGATTCCCTTCTAGAACCATCGAGAATTCATCTTTTTCGATGCTTTAGAGAAGATTCGCACCCTAGCTATGTTACACAGTGCAAGAAGTTCGCACCCCAGCTTAAGGTAGCCTGTGAGAATCAGGCATTCTCGCACCCTAGGATACTAGCAGCCTGCGAACTCTCTTCAAAAATGAATCTTCTGGGAAGAGATGAACACAAATTTTCTCAGGAGAAAGTTCTTATGAAGAGCCTGAGTACACCATCATTAATAAATCATCATGATGACCAAAATCATGGGTAATAGAATGCCCCCCAAAGTATGAGGACAAAACCAGTGACATCCGAAAGACTTTGTAAGCTGCATGTGTGTGTCGGAAACTAGGAGCACACCTAATTGGAAACCTGAGAACACCCAAGCATCTACATAATATCATATATAAAAATTCTGAGGTAGGCATTCCCATACTCAGATCACAGACATATGACAATTGTAGACATGGATCAGGGCCACCAATCATACACTCTGGATCCATGCCATCAAAATATAGCATAGCCACCAGGAATACACTATGGATCTATGCAATAAATTTCAAATTGAGACGACATAGCCACAAGACATACACAGTGGATCTATGTGTCGTAGATTATACACACTCCATCGCAACCTGGACAAAGGGATGATATCCAGGGTCTTCAATCTCGTCGCCCAAAGTACGAATCTAACCATGTGATTACATGTGTTGAAGTCAAACATGGCAGAAA